>PVJN01005264.1:0-84029 GCA_004026805.1 Lasiurus borealis
ATTATTTTGAAATTTCTTAGAACATGAACACAAATCAACCTATATTGAACCACAGGAAAATCTCAATAAATTTCAAGAACTAGAAATTATGAAGGGCATTTTTTTTTTGTCACAAAGAATAGCAAAATCTTAACCAAAGAGTTATAGAAAAAATAAGGGAGAGAACTTTGAGGACATTTTTATTTTATTCTGTGAATGTTAAAGAGAAAAGATTTACGTATTTATAAAGCTAGGGCAGATAGTTAAAAATAACTTGTTGTCAGAAATATGTATAAGGAAAAGAAAAATCTGAGAACTGAAGTTGTGTTGAGGCACTGAATAGAATAGTAGACTTGGTAGTGAAAAAAACTGCCTCTGGAATAGAAGACAGACAGGGGTAGTATTTCACCATTAGATGGAGAAAGAGACATCAATCAGCTGCCTCCTGCACGCCCCCCACTGGGGATGCGCCCGCAACCAATGTACATGCCCTTGACCGGAATTGAACCTGGGACCTCTCAGTCCGCAGGCCGATGCTCTATCCACTGACCCAAACAGGTTTTGGCCATGTCTCTGACTTTTGATACTGAGGGCCCTTGCTCTGAACCCCTATACAATAGTGCTGCTCTCTGATTAGGACTTTATTTCTTAGGACTTTGAAACATTGCCTTGCCTCTCACTGTATTACCTTGATTCCCACTAGCTCTCTCTGCTTGAAACCTGTGTCTCCTGCAATCCCAATTTTCTGTAGTTTTCTTCTGGAATTATTTATGACCAAATGGATCTGAGAGCTGTTTCTGCTTGTGTAAGCGGTGTGGAGATGTGCATCCATCTTCATTTCTTTTAGGACTTGGCCCTCCCCCAAAGGGGCAGGTGTTTGGTTCATGAAGAAAAAAAGAGAGAGAGAGAAAGAGAGAGAGAGAGAAAGAGCTAAGAGAATCCCAAAACGTGTTCTGTAGAGCATCAATAACATAGGCTTTAAATGGACTTTTTATGGAAAACAGAGCTCCATGTTCAATAAAATGTATGTAAAATTCCAAGTTAAATGCTGTTTGGCCAATTTCTTTAATAAGAAATTTCTCAGAACTTTTACTATGCTGATGTGTACTAGGCAGGATTTCTCTACAGCGGAAATTTTATTTCTTATTAGGACACTTGGGGACGTGTGGAATAATCTAATTATTATTTATTTATTCAACCAATCATGTCATTGCAATCTTCATGCAAACTGATAATATAATCTTTACACGGGGAGCCTGGATTCTCGGGGCCCAGTACCAGAGAAATAAATTGTCAGAGAAATGGAACTCCTCTCCCTGTTTCAGCTGTGACAGGAGATGAACTACATATAAATGGCTAAGCTACATCTTTATTTTTTTAAAAAATACAGAGGGAGCTGTTTTGGGCCAGTGAGCTCAGTCCTATAGATTTGTTTCATCCGTCCTGACACGAGCTGTTTATAACGGAGCCCCGGTGGCGGGTGAACAGGCAAGACCAGCAGTGGGAACTCTATTATGGAGAAATCACTGAGGCATGGGCCGGCCCGACTCAGGTGGGCCGTGGCGGCCTCTTAATTCCATTTGGAAATCTGCCTTCTCGGCAGCGCCAGAAAGCGACCTCTGCCTCTCTCTGCCTCTTTCTGTGGGATGCGGCCAGGTGAGGGGTCCCGCATTCCCGCGGGATGGAAATGTTTGTTTCTTCTTCAGAGCACGGGGCTATTTATCATAACACTGGATGCCGAACAGCACGGAACACATCATTCCTGGCTGCTTCGAAACGCTTCGGCGATACTGGTGATCAAACCTCCGAAGGCAGACGGCAAGAGGTCACGTCATCGCTGACAGATGACAGCGGAAAGTGGAAGAAAGGAATTAGAAACTAAAACAGAAACCTGCACATTTTCCCAAGTGGGATATATTACATAGAGAGTGTGTGTATGCAAAATGGGCAAAAGTAGGTCTATAGTTGTGAGTACATGAAACAGAGTTTATTATTGTATTATTTATCAATTACTTATCAATTATTTATCAATTTATCAATGTATATATATATATATATATACACACACACACACACATTATATATATATACACATATATATGGTATATGTGTGTGTGTATATATGTATATATGTATACATATATACACACACTATATATATGGTATATGTGTGTGTGTATACATATACATACATATATATACACACACATATATATATATAGTATTACCATTTCTACTTGGTAGGGTAAAAAGTAACAAAGCCCAGAAAAGTATTATTAGGTAGTTGGGCCAAGGTCACACAGCGGCAGAGGTAGGAAAACGTAAAAAACGGAGACAATCTGGTTTGGAAAGAATGTACTGAGGCCCACTGTACATATATATATATATCATATATATGTACAGTGGTACCTCGAGATACGAGTTTAATTCGTTCCGTAACTTTGAGGCGTGGGAAACTATGAGACGCTCGAGTCTCGGTAAACTGGTGGGTCGTGTGCAGCCGGCCGATCCGCGCGATGACTCCTATCTCAAATGTTGCTCGTATTTCAAAGCAAAAATCGCTCATATCTCAACAATCTCGTATGTTAGGGCACTCGTATCTCAAGGTACCATTGTACATGTAGAGATTCCTATTCACAAATCAAAGCCCAGCTGACATTTCACCTCCTCTGAAGTCCTTTGTCTACTCCAGATAGCTAATGGCTCCCTGCTTTTCACTCTCAGTACCCCCCCTCCCCACATTAACCAGCCACTTACACAGTGTACCACAGCGGCTCCCTATGACTGTTTATATGTCTTATTGACATTGAGTTCCTGAGGAGAGAAGCATGTCTTACTCAGCTTGGCACCTTGCTGCATCCAGCACTGTTTCTGGGGTGCCTTCAATACACATGAATGTTTAATGTCATTTTGTCTTACATCTGTGGGCCTCAGTACATTCTTTCCAAACCAGATTGTCTTCGTTTGTTACGTTTTCCTATCTCTGCCGCTGTGTGACCTTGGCCCAACTACCTAATAATACTTTTGTGGGCTTTGTTACTTTTTACCCTACCAAGTAGAAATGGTAATACTACCTACTTTATGGGGTCATGCTCGGGAGTGAATGAGACGAGTTATGGATGACACTCAGCACAGAACCTGCCCTGTAATAATCTCTGACACATGCGTGAATGATCTCATCGTCATCTTCTGCCAGGCCTGTGCTCACGTCAGCAACAGGCTCATCTCTATCCTAGTTCTTACAGCACTGCTTTGTCCGGTTATGGGTCTGCCACCCTCCTCTCGGGTCTGAACACTGACACAGGCAAGGATTTCCACCTGTCCATCTGTATTTCCCCAGGCCCAAGATGAGTGAAAAATATGTTTTTAAATATATTTTTTATTGATTTTTTTACAGAGAGGAAGGGAGAGAGACAGAAAGTCAGAAACATCAATGAGAGAGAGACATCGATCAGCCGCCTCCTGCACACCCCCTACTGGAGATGTGCCCCCAAGCAAGGTACATGCCCCAACCGGAATTGAACCTGGGACCTCTTAGTCCGCAAGTCCACGCTCTGTCCACTGAGCCAAACCGGTCTCGGCAAAAAATATGTTTTTAAATTCATAATAATCTGAACAATAATTTTTAAAAGACCTGTGGTTGATCTAATAAATCCTTCTCCAAACTGCCAACCCTCCAAATATTACGTTAAACCAACCACAGTAACTTTTGCTGTCTGTCAGGGTCTCTGTTAACTGCTACTTTTCAATACAACAAGGGTTGTCGCCTGTGTCCCATTCCTTTTATAAAGATGATGAATGAGCCTAAATTGGTTTGGCTCAGTGGATAGAGCGTTGGCCTGCGGACGGAAGGGTCCCAAGTTCCATTCCGGTCAAGGGCATGTATCCTGGTTGCAGGTACATCCCCAGTGTGCAGCTGATCGATGTCTCTCTCTCATTGATGTTTCTAGCTCTCTATCCCTCTCCCTTCCTCTCTGTAAAAAATCAATAAAATATATTTTTTTAAAAAAAGAAGATGAATGAGGGGACACGTTTGCACAGCGACTTCATGCAGCTTCAGTCCCAAACTCCACTTGTCCCATCGCCCTGCCTCCTCCCTGGCAGCGGATCGGCTTCCCACGCCTCGGTGACAGGTGGCCCCGGGCAGGTGAGCCGGCAGCGCGCGCTTCCTCTCGGGCTGTCAGGGAGCAGCAGCGCCCTGCTGGTTGATGGCCGCAGCGCCCCCCTCGTGTTGTGAGTCTCTCTTTCCTCTAATCCCCCCCCGGCCGGGCATCTGCCAGGGATTTGCTCCCATGGCGAGCAAGGCTGTTGCGGCCTGCTGTCCCTACGAAGCGGGTTTCCATCTGTGAGGGGCATCTGCCCGCATCCTGCCATGTGACTTGTCTCAGACCGGCCGCCCGGTGTAAAAATGACTGATGGCGAATGTCAGGGAAGGCAGGAGAGCAGCCCGGAATTAACCTGGGCCGCACAGGGAGCCTGATTCTATACTTTTTTTTTTTTAATATGTTATTGATTTTTTACAGAGAGGAAGGGAGAGGGATAGAGACTTAGAAACATTGATGAGAGAGAGACACCGATCAGCCGCCTCCTGCAGGCGTCTCCTACTGGGGATGTGCCTGCAATCAGGATACATGCCCTTGACCGGAATCAAACCCGGGACCTTTCAGTCCTCAGACCGACGCTTTATCCACTGAGCCACACCAGTTTCGGCTATACTTTTTTTTTTTTCCGCCCCAATATAATGTTTCTCCAACTTGACTGCGCTCACAAGTCACAGAGTCTGACCCCTATGCTCCAGGGCGGGCCGGCCTGAGATGCCGCCCTCCTAACGGGCTCCCGGGTGATGCCGGGGCTGCAGGTCTACAGGGGACAGTGAGGAGCGAGGCTCTCACGGGCACATTTGAGAGCCTGCACTGTCTCCTGTCCCCAGGCTCCCATGCCACCCGGGCTGCCAGTCCCTCGGTGCCCTCGGTAGTGTCCTCCCGGCATGCCAATTAGCTGTGCGCTCAGCACCTGCAAAGGGCTAACTCCTTCCCCGCAGCAGCGGCACCTCCAGTGCTGAGACACAGGCTCTGAAATCGATGAGAAGGAACCGAAACAAAACTCAGTGCAATTTACCTAATAATTAGGAAGCCGATAGACTGATTGTTTCTGTTTTGTTTCATTCCTGATTTAATAGTTGGTGCTCGCCGGAGCTTCCAAGGAGGGAATAGAGAGGAAGGAAGATGATGAATTCCATTAAATCCAGCTGATTTTCCACCTAACAAGCCCATTATTGAACCGGTTGTTGCTCTGGAGACAGCAAGAGGACCAGGCCCAACTTTTCCTTGAAGGGCTTTACCGCGCAGCAGGGGAGGGGATGCTGATGGGCAGGACAGGTAGAAGTTGTTCACACAGTAATGCGCACTGCAACAGAGAGGGGCACCAAACGGCTGCAGATATAGCCACCGAGAGCTACCGGACAGGCACGAGGGAGAAGAAGTTGAGGGTCTTGCTACCCAAGTGGAGTCCATGGGCCAGCAGAATGAGTATCACTTGGCGAGTTAGGGATAGCAATTTAGGAATAGCAATTCTTGGACCCTACCCTAGAACTATCCAACCACAGCCTGGGGAGAGGCCAACAATCTTTGTGTTTTTTGGGGTTTTTTTATTTTTTTTATTTTTTTATTGTGTGATATATATATATATATATATATATATATATATATATATGTATCTTCCCATTGCCCCCCCCCCTTCCAGGCATACCTCAACCCCCCAGTGTCTCGTGTTCATTGGTTATGCTTATATGCATGCATACAAGTCCTTTGGTTGCTCTCTTTTCTACCCCACCTCTCCTTCATCTTCCTGCTGTAATTTGGCAGTCTGTTTGATGCTTTCCTGCCTCTGTATCTATCCAACAATCTTTGTTTTACCATGCCCACCGGGAGGCTGTGATGGACACAGTTTGAGCATCACTAGTACAGGAAATGCTGAGTACTCTCTATAGTCCATGAAATGGAAATGCAAGAGAACTGGAGGAGTGCTATGGACTAGAAACACAATATGAACCACATATGTACTTTTACATTTCCTAAACAGATTAGAAAGAAACAAACGTAATTAACCCAACAAACCCAAACCGTTATCGGCATGCAATCAATTTAAAATCATTGATTTTACATCCGGGCTTTTTTGCATTAAGTCTTTCTTGAGTAAATTTTGTAATCTCGTGTTACCACTTACAGGACATCAGATTCCGGGCCAGTTATTTCAAGAGCTTACCAGACACATGTGGTGAGTAGCTGCCATAGTGGACAGCGTGGTTTTTGATGTCACTATTCCAGGTGAGGTCCCTGGACCACCAGCATCAGAATCACCTGGGATTTGAATCAGAGTCTATGTTTTTAGCAAAGTCTCTGGTCATGTCTGTGCACTCTGCCGTTTGATCAGCACTGCCTTTGGAAGTACTGAGGTCTACAGTATGGAAAAGCACGTCTCATCTCGCACAGCACAGATGTAACTACAGTAAGTACAGCACCTCTCATACCTCCCCACCCTCTGCCGAGTCCTTCCAGGCCAGAGCTCTGAGACCACGCCGGCTCCTAGGAGCTAGCAACATGGAAGAGGGAAGACCTGCATTCCAGCCGGAACATTCATAGAGAGAGAAATCCCTAGGACCCCAAAAATATCTGAATTACCCCAATTAAAGCTACACAATCCCCCTCACCATCTTCCTATTTGCTCAGGATCGCATGAAAATGTAACCATTATCTTCAACACTAGCTGTTTTGGGATAAAAACTCATAATGTAGAAATTCCTCAGAGGAGTTAGTCTTGGACGGAAAGGCTAAGGCAGAGTTCTAGAAAGATCAGTGGGGTTAAAAAAAAAAAAAGGGAATCAGTTATGCAGCTGCCTCCAGGAAAGATAGATGACACTTTAAAAATAAGCACCAAGATTAATTAAGATAAGTGAAAGATGCTGTCTCAGTACCTGGATTTTAGGAAGGAGGGAGGGGGTGAAAAAAAGCCAATACTTCCACCCCCCAGAATATGCTGACCCAGAAGTAAGGACCTAAAAGGTGAAGATGAGAATCTGGAGTCAACTTGTTCCCTCTCGATCTTTATCCAGAGCAGCGAGATAAGGCTGTTCCTCGGCAATCAGCGGCCTTTTGCTGGAGGACTCAGTAAAAGTCTTAACTTTTAACATCTTGGCGTGTCATTCTAAGACAGCAGTTCTCAACCTGTGGGTCTCGACCCCTTTAGGGGTCGCCTAAGACCATTGGAAAACACATATTTCCCATGGTCTTAGGAACCAACAGACCGCTCCTCGGTGTAGCAAAGTGTAGCAATGTAGTTTACTGTTGTTATATGAAGACTGTTACCCATGCTACACCATGATTCAAAACAAAATTTCATTTATTTGTCATATTGTTTTTGTGATTAATCCCTATGCTTTATGTTCAACATGTACCAACGAAAATACATCCTGCATATCAGATATTTACATTACAGTTCATAACAGTAGCAAAACTACAGTGATGAAGTAGCAACGGAAATCATTTTATGGTTGGGAGTCACCACCACATGAGGAGCTGTCTTTAAGGGTCGCGGCCTTAGGAAGGTTGAGAACCACTGTTCTAAGGCAATGAGTTAGCATCTATGACAAGACCCGCTCTTGGTAGAAAATGAAGCAGTGAAGGAATGCGGCGTCATTCCTGGGAGCCGGGTCGCAAAAGCAAAGTGTCTTAGGGTTCATTCATAAAAGCACACGTCAGCTCTCCTTTTCCCGCCCAGACTGGGCCCCCGGGGAATGCTGACAGGCTGGCTGTGCTTCTGGGAGCTGTGAAGGGCTGAGCACAGAAGGCAGGGGCGCAGCTCAGAGGCATCCATGTGACCGGGCCAGGGAAGAAGGAGCAGGCATGTTTGGGGGAACCAGTCTAGGCAAGTTTTTGCTTTTTACTATTCACTCAAACAACAGGGAGCGAACACCCTTTGAGAGCCCCCCCCACCCCCACCCCCCAGCGCTTTTTAAAAGTCACCCCAGGCTTCCATTTAAAAAAAGTTTTCCTGTTGATACAGTTCCAGGCAGCGCCTTTTTAGGAAACCAGTGCTCGGCTCTTATGACTGCTTAACGCATCCCCAAAGCTCCGGCTCGCATTTATGTGGCGGCAGTGGAATTAGCTTATTTCTCCTTGTGTGTATGTGTTTTGTGGGGTGTTTTTTTTTTTCCCTTAAAGGGCCCAAAGTTGTAGAAAACCAAACCACATAGAACAAAACTTCGCCTAACTGGTGTCTGGACTGAAAAAAATAAATAAATAAAAAGGGATGAGAAATCAAAAACACAAAACCACTTCAATTGCCTCCACGGAGACCAATTTCGCCCTCAGACACGCAGGCGTGTTTACTGGGCTGCGTAACAGTCGTCCCGTTTAGAATGCAGCCCCCGGATTCCTCCGGCATGAGACTCTCCCTGCACAAAATGGGTAAAAGCCTCTCGGAGTGATCTCCTTGCCAAAGGCATATAGGGCTTAGGGATAGGGCGTGACTTCAGCTGCAAAACCCCCAGCCCTGGGAGAAGCCAGGACCCCCGCTGGGCTGGCCATCCCAGTCTTCCTTCACCAGGTGGTCTTAACTGGGACTTGCCTCTCCGCTAGGCACTGCTGGCCCACTCACCTAGGCTTTACCCCGTGGCTGTGCCCGTGGATTTGGCCTCCAAACACCAGCTGTCACTTTTGACCCCGACTCAGAATGTCCCCCGCAGATAAACACACACACACACACACACACACACACACACACACACACACACAGAGAGAGAGAGCAGGTCACCGCCGGTCCTGACTGAGGGAGGGGCCTCAAGCTGGCCCCGCTGGCTCCTGCCCTCTGGTGCAGGTCTGTGCTTGGCATTCTTCCTAATTCTTCCACGCCAGCCAACCCTGGGTTTTCTCAGGCCTGCATCAGGCCGAGCTACCTTTCCTGGAGCCTGACCGTCCTTTTGGCGTCAGGAATGTATTTATTTGGTAAAAAGTGGCAAACATCTCTAAGGGACGAGAGAGTGCTCTTCCTAAAGAGGTAAAGAGAAAACTATAGCACAGCAGAACTCGCCGAAACCGGTTTGGCTCAGTGGATAGAGTGTTGGCCTGTGGACTGAAAGGTCCCAGGTTCGATTCCGGTCAGGGGCATGAACCTTGGTTGCAGGCACATCTCCAGTAGGGGGTGTTCAGGAGGCAGCTGATCGATGTCTCTCTCTCATCCATGTTTCTAACTTTCTATTGAAAGGACAAAGCAGAAACAAACTCTCCTCCATCTTGTCCTATAGGGCTGGGCCCCCTGCCTAAACCCCCTCCCTTTTCTGGGAGTGGCCACAGGGGTGCCAGCAATGTCCTAGCTTCCCCGACCACTGCCCGAATTGACCAATGAAGCTCCAGGAACACGGTGAGGGTCCTAATAAGGCTAACCCACAGAAGACCCCTGATTCAAGTGACCAATCTCTGTAACCCTTGTCACTTCCCTAAGCCCGCCCAATATCCTAACCCATTGTTCTTCCGGGGCTCGGTCTCTCGTCTCGCTGCTGCGCCAGAAAGAGGCTGAGAGCCAAACCCGGGTCTGAATAAAGACTCTTTGCTTTTGCATCGGAAAAAGGCTCCCTGGTGGTTGATTATTGGGGACCCAAAACTCTGGGCATAACACTATCCCTCTCCCTTCCTCTCTGTAAAAAATCAATAAATTAAAAAAAAAAAAAAAGCTGAGACAGGTTTGGCTCAATGGATAGAGCATTGGCCTGCAGACTGAAAGGTCCCAGGTTCAATTCTGGTCAGGGGCATGTATCTTGCTTGTGGGTACAACTCCAGTAGGGGGCATGCAGGAGGCGGCTGATCGATGTCTCTCTCTCATCAATGTTTCTGACTTTCTATCTCTCTCCCTTCCTCTCTGTAAAAAATCAATAAAATATATTAAAAAAATAAAAAAAAGAATAGCAGGACTCAGTGGTTAAAAGGCACTGTCTGGTCAAATGTAAGGATCCCCATAAACTCTCAACCACCCATCAGATGAGATAATCTACTATGCACCTTGTGGGAAGAATCACTATAAACCAGTCTGAGCAGCATCACATTTCCCGCAAAGGCTCTGCCTTTCAAGTAGGTGGGAAAACCAACCGTCTCCTAAAAGGCCAAAAGCACGGGGTGGAGGGAGGCCTGCCCCTGGAGGGGGGTCCACAATCACAGAGGCTACCTCCGGGCTGTCTCCCTCCCTCCCCTCTCTGCAACGGCCCCCAGGGTGACATGGGAGAGGAGTTCTTTCTAGAAGCCGGCCTGAAACAACCCCGCTATTCTTCTGGTCTCCCTGCTCCCAGGAGAAGGAACCGCATCCTTCAAGTGCGTTGTGAGTTCCTTTCCGCCTGACTTTGAATGAATAGCATGAAGAGACGAGGGTGGGTGCCAGCAGCACATGCCACTGGAGTAGCCTGAAGAAGACTGAGACCGTGCACCAAGCTGGAGCCAGAAAATGTGGGATGGAAGCTCGCCACTGCCAACTGTCCTTTGGGGAGAGTCTCAGACACCCCAAGCCCCCATTCCCCATCTACGGAACGGGAACGAGTCCACCTCCAGGGCAGACGCTGGATCACAGCGGACGGATGCCACCTGTCAAGGCACCGTGACAGAGGCAAAGCGCATGGCAAGCCGCAGTTGTGGCTACAAGTGCACGGAGCTATTCTTTGACGTCTAGTCTGAGACAGCAGCAACCTCTCCTCCCAAAGCCAAACAGGCATCGGGGAATAAAGCTGTAGTTCTCAGGAAGCTCTGTCCTGCCGGATCAGGATGGAGCTCCTGACACAGAGGGCTCAGCTGGATTTCGGGATCGCCGTCTAGAACATCCTACAGCCAGGAGCTGATCGGAACGCTGATGTGCGCAGCTGACCGAGCGCTCCGAGGAGGATGGAGAGGAATCAGCCCCCTGCTGGGCCGGCACTGAAAGCAGTCAAGCTCCGGGCAGAAACAGCGCCATGTCCTTCCCGGAGGGTAAGCTTAGGAAAAGACACACACGTGCTCTTAGGCACGATCTGCGGGTGCCGTCATAGGTGTGTGTGTGTGTGTTTTAAAGGCAGATGCTCCGATGTAAAATATAACATCAGATTTAACAAAAAACTCTACTCTAAATTCAATCATTTGTTAATTAGAGTTTGTTCACAACAGTAAAAGGGAGAAAGACAACTTTATTGTCAGGCAATTGATGTATATTTTCACTCTTTTCCTTAAATATATATTTTATTGATTTTTTTTTTACAGAGAGGAAGAGAGAGGGATAGAGAGCTAGAAACATCGATGAGAGAGAAACATTAATTAGCTGCCTCCTACACACCCCCTACTGGGGATGTGCCCGAAACCCAGGTACATGGCCCCGACAGGAATCAAACCTGGGACCCTTAAGTCCGCAGGCTGACGCTCTATCCACTGAGACAAACCGGTTTGGGCAACATTTTCATTCTTAATCTTTGTGACAACTTGGAAAGGAGAGTAGTATAATCTCTGTTTTATAGAGGAGGAAACTGAGTAAACAACTGGATCAAGTTCAAACACAGGGCTGTCTCTGAGGCATATGTTATCCTAGCAACACCATCATTGCCATCAACGCCATTGTCATTCTCTCCATATTAAGCACAGAGGAGTAAGTACCAAACAGAGGACAACTAGCCTATTAGAGGAGTAGGATTGGGAGAAAGTAAGTCTTTCTTTTTAACATATTTTATTGATATCTTACAGAGAGGAATAAAGAGACAGGATAGAGAGTTAGAAACATCGATGAGAGAGAAACATAGATCATCCGCCTCCTGCACACCCCCTACTGGGGATGTGCCCTCAACCAACGTACATGCCATTGACTGGAATCGAACCTGGGACCACTCAGTTCACAGGCCTATACTCTATCCACTGAGCCAAACCGGTTTCGTCTAAGTCTTTCTGGATTTAAAGAATTTTTTGATGAAAATGATGGGATTCAAGCAGGGTCTTGAAGGAAGCTGACAACTGACGGAGTAGCTGGCTCACTACTCGTCAGGAGGAGGACTGTCCCTTGGTTTGGACTTGAGGGATTATTCAAATGTCGCAGCGCGAGTGAGAGTGACAGTACTGCTCAGGGATTGCTCAAACAGGGGCTTTCAGAGCTGCCTTCCCTACAAGCAGAAAGATCTCTGGCCAGACAGCTCTCTGCACAGAAAAGAACGGTACAGCTTCCGTCCTCAGCCAGAGAGCAGCTGACAGGAGGAGGACTCGTGTGACAGGAGAGACCCTGGGAAGAGGGGGTCAGCCTGGGTCTGGCCTTCAGGAAAGCAAATACAGACCCCCCTCAATTCCACCCGGGGGCTCACAGGCAGGAGGGGCTACAGGAGGCCGAGAGCCCCTGCCCCCCGTCACCCCAGTGTGCAGTACGTGAAGGTGTCAGGCAGAGCCTCTGTGGTCAGAGGGGCCTCCGCAGAAACTGGGTGCCGGTGGGAATTGGATATCCGCTGGCCAGGCTGTTGTTTCCCCGAACCGTGCTCCAATAAACATGCATTAGCTGCTAAATGACGCCCAGATGTGGAGAGAGCCCCATACACACTGGCTCCAATTCTGTTCGTGCCAAACAATCAACCTACCCAACATGGATTATAAAAGCCCTTGCATACCTGAACGGGGCTCCTCCCTTGTTAACTGCTCCCAGCGCACCCAACATGCTATTTGCTTCTCTAAATGTCCCCACGGATGTCAGGACGGTGTGGACCACCTATCATGTCAGCCCAAGCTCAACTGTCCACTGTGATAGTGGTTACGTGTCATGAAATATAGTCACTTCCTCAAATGATACCCAAACTAATGTTGAAAATTTCACGGTTTAGTTAAGAAATAATTTTTTTTTTTTTTTTTTGCCAAAACCGGTTTGGCTCAGTGGATAGAGCGTCAGCCTGTGGACTGAAAGGTCCCAAGTTCGATTTCGGTCAAGGGCATGTATCTTGGTTGCAAGCACATCCCCAGTAGGGGGTGTGCAGGAGGCGGCTAATCAATGTCTCTCATCGATATTTCTAACTCTCTATCCCTTCCCTTCCTCTCTGTAAAAGTTCAATAAAATATACTTTAAAAAGAAAAAATAATAATTGAAAAAACAACAACTAAGTGATTGAAATTCATCTCCTTCTTTCCTTTCTTTATTTCATCAAGTTGCCACAAATTAGGGGTGCAACATTCTGTAATGAAGAAGAAGCTTGACAATGTGACTGAGTAATCGTGAGCATTTTAATTAAACTCCCTGGGAGGGGGGTCTTTCCATCTGTCAAATGTGACTGATAAAACAATATCCCCAGGATTTTCATACAAAGGAAATAAAACGGTGCCTCTGAGCACGTGCTTCTTGAACTGTAAAGGACCGAACGGATGTCAAACCAGACGCATGAGGAAAGCACACGTGATGGAAAGCTAACGCGCTCCTGCCAGAAGAGAGTGTATTCTGAAAGAAGATGGAAAACGGAAAGGCTTCCTACCGAACATGGCAGGTGACCCGTGTGTGCCTTTCTGCGGTAAACGAATGAAATCAGAACAGAGGCGTTTAACCGGGCATTAAAACAAGGCCGACGGAAATGGAGAAGCGGCAATGGTAGAGAAGAGATTTGACAACCTTTTGGAAGGTAGGAAGATTGGCCCCAGCGTTAACAGGGTATAGGAAATAAAGTGAATAAAGTGCCTGTGGAAGGGAATATCACTAAGGATGAACAGCCCACCTCTTAGTCCTAGAATAGGTATAGGACTTAGAGCAGCGGTTCTCAACCTGTGGGTCGCGACCCCTTTGGGGGTCGAATGACCCTTTCACAGAGGTCGCCTAAGACCACCAGAAAATGCAGATATTTACATCACGATGCATAACAGTAGCAAAATTTCATGGTTGGGGGTCACCAGCACATGAGGAACTGTATGCAAGGGTCGTGGCCTTAGAAAGGTTGAGAACCACTGACTTAGAAGGTACAAGCCACCAAAAAGGCTCGAGTGAGCGTGCATCTGAGCACAACTGAATCACCCACCTGGAAATCTGCAGAGTAAACCCTGAGGCCATCACCTCCCTCACGGTCCAAGTGAGAAGAGAAAATGTTTCACCACCAGGTCAACATGCCTCCACAGAAAATCTTCCCGGGCAGTGACATTTGGTTTTAATTCCCCGACAAAAAGTTTCCTCTGCTTCAACACACTCTATAAGGAAGCCCCGAAGTCCACAAGCCATTTGCCTCCACACAAAGCTTTGAGTGGGCCTCCTGCGTCAGGTTTTCAACATAAAAGCAGCAGAAGGCAGTCAATCAACAACTCTCTCTCGTCATTGATGTTTCTATCTCCCTTTCCTTCCTCTGAAATCAATAACAACATTTTTAAAAAATGCCGATGTTTGATGGATCTATTGGAACACTTAAGGGAAAACTTGTAAGAGGTGCATAGTTCATCTGGCAAGCGAATTAATCAGATAAATATTAATTCCAACATAAATGTAAAGTTACATAAGAACAGAAAAAGAAATCACTCAATTTGACCAAAGACATCATTTATACAGAACTAATGATGTCAACATTGTGGTTAGGAGAGTGAAGGGAGAGGAATCAGACTGGGAATATGTGTAGGTACACTAAATTCATATAAACCACACCGGGAAGTTTATAAGGGCCTGAACTTGATAAGCAAAGAGCCAACGCAATCACAGTTTTTAGCGATGTGGAGCTACATCCGAGGAAAAATTAAAGATAGTAAAAAACATACGCCTCTGCACTGGGTGGCTGAAAAACAGGAAGAGATTTTTCCCTGTGAGTCCTTCAGTGCCATTTGACTTGAACAACTGTTATGTAATTTGATTAAAAGAAAGAACTGCTTTATCAGAACTGGATTCCCGGATGACTCAGCAGATGTGACCTTGAGCGATTTATCGAACTCCTCTGTGCGTCAATGTCCTCATCTATTAGACAGAGATAATTATACCGACCTCAAAGGATTGGTGTAGAGATTATCTAAAAAAAAAAATATGCAAAAGCATAACAAGATGCGTGGCATGCTGTAAAGGAATCAAACAAACAAAACACAGTGTTAGCCTCATTTCACCTCCTCCTCCTCCTCCTCCTCCTGCCTTCTTTACCTGGACTGGGAGCTTTAACTCAGCCACACAAGCTCATTAGGGTCACAGTGGGCATAACCCAGTGTGCTGCCTCTTTTATCCCCTTAGAAGCTACTTGGGAAATAGAGAGCTGTTTTAATCCTCGAGGCTTAGCTGTGGAGGAGGTCTACTTAACGCAATAAAAGGAAACAGTGACAGAGTGAGAGGGCCAAAAAGAAAATGTGAAGACACCCGATAGCATCTACAGGTGATAAATTATCTCCGACGGAAAGTAATTTTCCAAAGGTCAGCGCGATGACATACGCTCTGTCAACCAACTCCACAACGCCAATGTTCCGTTCAAGGTCCCCTAAGCTGATTCCAAAAAGAAATACACACACACACAAAATAAAATAACTAAAGGCCACTTAACATGGAATGTTTCGTTGGAGCTTTGGGACCACAAGGTTATGCGGGCGAACTGTAATTGTCCCAAAGTCCAGTGGCGCTTCTTGGTGCAGGAAGGAAGGAAGTGGAAGATTCCCAAGAAATGTTTTAAGTGTTGGAGGGAGAGAAGTTGAGAATATGGTCATGCTGTTCACAGCCAGTCTCTTTCTATATAGTTAGGCTCAGTTTATGCGGTGTCCGCCTTCGAGCGTTGCCTGGCAAAGACCCACTCCACCCCCAGAAGGTGGCCCCGGGGGAAAACTGCTCACTGTCCTGGGCCTCCTGATCAAGGTCCTATTTCCCACCGAATGACAGCACGGGAACAGCGGGAGTCCCTGGAGAAAGCGGCTATGCCTGCTCAACCTCAAATGCAGGGAGCCTTCTTTGCAGCTTGCGCATCACATCACTTGTGATTTCTCTTCTATTCGCATCCACGGATGCACCCCTGGTGTGAGAGACACAGGCTGCAGATAATGGCTCTCTCCCCGAACCCCCAAACACTGGCCGAGTGAGTGAGGGCTGAGGTTAGACCGCAAAGCTCGTCTCTGTCCCCTGCAGCTTCCATTCGCCATAGGGAGGCTTGCTTCTGAGCATGCGCTTGGATTTGATATGGAAAGCCACCCCTGCTATCCCTGCACCAGCCTTGAGGGAGCTTCTTCTGAAGCTTGCAAAGCAGCCAAAACGAACTTCTTCTGGAAGCTTTGGAAAGTTCCAGAACCCTTCTTTGGAATGCACACACGCAGTCCCCTATACCTCCTGCCTCTCTCTGTGTGAAGCCCCTAGCACCATTAGCCCCCATGGGAAGAGGATCCTGGGTAATTTTTTTGCCTTGTGCAAAGCAAGAAGTTTCAGGAGCCTCGAGAGACAGAGTCTATTTTTGCAGAATTATTCAGATATTTGAAGAAGAGGCCCCCAATGGAGGTCATTTTCAAAAGAGCAGGAAGTCCTGCCTCCACAGGAGCTGAGGGACATTTCCTTAGACTGGTGCATACATGTGCATAAAGTGTATGCCACGGGACAGATACTCTCCTGTGCATATTGGCTAATGCCTGTCCTTTACTGGGCATCTTCTCTGCACCCAGCTCTTTGCTCTAACCCTCACGACAACCCAGTAAGGCTGTTGCATTATTAACGCTCTTGTTTTATGGACACAGGGTGGTACGGCCAAGGCCATGAGGCACACATACTCAAACTCAGGAAAGCCTGCGTTACACATATACAGTGGTATCTCAAGATACGAGTGCCCTAACATAAAAGATTTTTGAGATACAAGCCATCGAGCGAGCGATTTTTGCTTTGAAATACGAGCAACATTTGAGATAGGAGTCATCGCAAGGATTGGCCAGCTGCACACGACCCACCAGTTTACCGCGACTCGAGCGTTACGGAACGAATTAAACTCATATCTCGAGGTACCACTGTATTTTGGTTCTGGTGCTTTGCTAGCCTGGGATCTTGCTGACTTGGGGTACTGTCCCCTCCTTCCCCGCCACCCCCAGTGTTAGCCAATTCCTAGAGATAGTAAAGGACTGGCCAATAAGCATAACTTCCATACGCAGACCAACCAATCCAGAGCCCATAACCCAGCCACCGTCATCTCAGCTCTCACACTCCCAGACACCATGTCCCTGCCATCTCACCCCAGGGCCAGACCGCATCCGCCTAGAAAGGGCCCCCATACCCAAGAACCCACTGAAACCAGCCAACCCCGAGTCTGCTTGCCCGCCTCGCCCATTCCTTCCCATGGAAACCACAACAGAGCGTTTGCCCATGTTTTCCCCTAGTTCCCTTGGCCTCTCATCCTACCAGCTGCTTTCCTCCCGGGAATGGGAACAAACTGCCTTTCCGATGTCAGTCATCCTTTGATCTATTATTTAGGCTTCGCCATAAATAAATAATAAAAAGCCTATAGTTAGAAAACAAAGCGTGAATCCAAAGTGGACTATTTCCTGTCACTGGCTCTGCCCCGGGCTTAGGATGTGCTAATCGCTCCACCCATCAGGACTCATTGGGAGGAGGCACTGAGGGAACAAAATTTAAGGAGTCACCCACTCTCATGCCAGTGCTGAGCCTGCACGGACACAAACCGGAGAGGGGGTACTGCTTTATCTGGGTGCCTTACCTGTCTCTCTAGAGTCTCAGCCCCGATGCCCCTGTGCCGCGGTAAAAGAGCCAGATCCTGCCCTCAGTCTCACGGAGGAGAGGGACTCAGAAACCAACCATCACAGAACCGTGTCCTGGCCACAGGGAGGGACTCCTGGTTGCCTGGGTGAGAAGGAGGAATATAGTAACGTGGATTCTGGCAAAGGCACCCCTCGAATGGCAACTTCAGGCCTGGCCCTCAGCACTGTAAGGGCTGTGAGTGCAGATGTGCGAACATATATGTGAGTAGCGATGAATTAGCAATGGACTTTTTATTCCCAAATTCCATATTTAAGTTACTTCCAGTCTCCCACTGTGACCTTTCAAATATTTTAAAAGGTCAGTTCTTTTATCAAATGGTATAAAAAACAAAACACACACAAAAAAAAACACAAACAAACAAAAAGTGGTATTTCATTCTGACTTTGAAGGATATCAAAAGTGTCCAGGATTCAATGATAAATTATGTGATTTCCCCATCTATGAATGACTTACAGAACAGGGAAGAAAAAAACAAAATAGCACCACATAAAATAGAACAGAACATCACTATTAGAACTTACGGAGGTGTTAGGTATTATTTAGTCCACTCTCACAATTAGTAAATGCGAATACTAAGGCCCTGGGAGTTTAAATAATGTATATGCCATCGTTCATTAAAGAGTTTAAAACTGAATAAAGCTATCTTGACTCTAAGTTGTCCTGCCCTGGAAAACTTTCTCAGAACGCCTCCTGACTTGCCTGTGCTCTTTGAAGTTTATGTTATCGCAACTTCAATGACGTTAAAGAGAAGGATGAGAAGTCTATACTTAGTTACTGATAACTAATTTTCAATCATGATGAATGTCAAAGATAGACTCAATAGGAAAACAGTCTCCATAACTCTTACATTTTAAGATGGGGAAATGTGCCTGTATTTAAAAAAATAAGAACAAAGCATTTTATATCTCTTTCTTCCTTGCCCATCTCTTTCTTCTTCCCACTCCATCTGCATCCTTTCTATTTAAAGAGTTAAGAAATCACGAAGCCGTCTCTGATATTTCTCTCAAACCAGCAAAGAGCTGTAGAGTCCATTCTGTCATGGGCCTGTGACTTACGTTTTGAAATCCTCTGTTGAAATCCTCACCAGCTGGAAGCCTTGCTCCCTGATTTCGAGGCTGTACATTGGAAGTCTTCAACACATCAACAATTACAAAATCAATTTCGTGTTGAAGTTGCCCCAGCTGCAACTCAGAGGACACCTCCGGTGGCATGAAGGAAATTAGACTGGCAGATTACTTTGTGCCCTGGGTCAAGCCAACCTTTAAATGGCCAGTCACTAACGTCAGAACGCTGAAAGTTAAGCAAAGCACCCAGAACACTAAAAGCTATAATAAACAGCTTGAAAGCTAATACAAAATCTGAAATTGAGCCCTGGCCGGTTTGGCTCAGTGGATAGAGCGTTGGCCTGCAGACTCAATAACTAATTTTAAATCATGATTAATGTCAAAGATAGACTCAATAGGAGAAGAAAACAGTCTCCATAACTCTTACATTTTAAGATGGGAAAATGTGCCTGTATTTAAAAACATAAGAACAAAGCATTTTATATCTCTTTCTTCCTTGCCCATCTCTTTCTTCTTCCCACCCCATCTGCATCCTTTTTATTTAAATAATTAAGAAATCACCCCTCTCTGATATTTCTCTCAAACCAGCAAAGAGCTGTAGACTCCATTCTGTCATGGGTTTGATTCCGGTCAAGGCATGTACCTTGGTTCTGGGCACATACACAGTAGGGAGTGTGCAGGAAGCAGCTGATCAATGTTTCTCGCTCATCGATGTTTCTAACTCTCTATCCCTGTTCCTTCCTCTCTGTAAAAAAATCAATAAGATATATATTTTTTAAAAAATCTGAGAGATTTCATAGGAAATCTGTGCATGGCTATCCCACAGTCACTCACTATCGGGGGCATTCTAATCAGCAGCCCCACACACCTGTCAAGCATGTTTGTGTGCTGGCCTCCACACTGGCCAACAGATGTAATTGAAGTGGAAGGAAAAATATGTGCTGGATTCTGAGGTGGAAGCTACTCTGGGGAAGGAGCCGAGTGATTAAATTCATAAATACTATGGTGTTGACCAAACCCAAGACAACATATCCTGTGGATGGTGTAATCCAACCTCAAGCACTCATATTAAGAGGGGCTGACAGGAATAAATCAAATGGGACAAATTAGCCTAATGAGTGTTGGATCATAAAGCAAGGAAATATGCTTCAGCAGCCGGTCTGTAAGGAGCAAACTCACATTCACATTAAGTAGCTTTAGGGATTGAGTCTGTGTGTGTGTGTGTGTGTGTGTGTGTGTGTGTGTATTTCTGATAAGTTTGTTTTCGGTCCTAATTCCAAACTCATGAAGCACATAGAAATTTCTTATTTACTTCAAAATAAAAAGCACAAACTTAGTCCAATATAAAAATGCAGAGCCAAAACCGATTTGGCTCAGTGGATAGAGCGTTGGCCTTGGGACTGAAAGGTCTCAGGTTTGATTCGGGTCAAGGGCATGTATCTTGGTTGTGGGCACATCCCCAGTAAGGGGTGTGCAGGAGGTGGCTGAATGATGTCTCGCTCTCATCAATGTTTCTAACCTATCCCTCTCCCTTCTTCTTTGTAAAAAATCAATAAAATATATTTTTTAAATAAATAAATAAATAAAATGCAGAGAAGTATAATTCCCCATGTGTCTACTGATTTCTCCCTAGTCGATTTCCCATTCCACAAAGACAAAAGCTTTCACTTCTTCTGCTCATGGGTGTTTTTGTTCGTTAAATGCTTATATCATTCTTTAGTTGGTCCATTTTGGGGCATTATCTATTGCCTTTCTGCTCTAGATAAATTTAGCATTTTCGTATCTATTCTATCTTGTATTTCTTGTCCCTCCAACCTTCCAAATTTTATGGTTCTATAAATATTTTAGCTTCCATTTCAGCTGTCTTTATAACACTTAAAAATATATACCCAAACTTCTTTTAATCAATTCGAGCTGTGTGGGGAATACTCATATCCCAAGATGATAATGTTGATGCCTTCCTCTTCCTCTCCCACAACCAGGTCCTCACAGCACCTATTCTGCTTTGTCATCGCTGAGGCAGCTGACACTTCTCTTTCCCAACCTTAATTACATTCCGTGCTGAGCCTGTTGATTTACTCCAGTATTTGAAAACCAATAAAGGTCCCTGGAATAAAGTCAAAATCCTCAGCCATCCGGACAGTTCTTCCACTTAAAAGCTGTGTCACACTGGGCACATCACAAGAACTTTCTAGACCTCCACTGCCCTCTATCCGTCTGTGGCTATCTGAATTTAAATTAAAGTGAGATAAAATTCAGAATTAAGTCCCTCTGTCACACGAACCATACTTTGTATCTGCAATCGCTACATGTGGGCTGTTGGCTAGCATGTCAGACAGTGCAGATATGGAAAATTTCCATCATTAAGGAAATATCTATGTCTGCATTGCCGGACTGTGCACTGTCAGTGGATGAGATGAGGAAGATGAACTAGATATTTCCAAACTGCCTCCTGGCTCTAAACTTTTAAGGCTCTGAGAGGGAATGAAACCTTTCCCAGCATTGCTGAGAACACCCTACTGAAAGCCCAGATTGGTTAGAGGTACAGGGAACAAGGGGGGTGGGGGGAGGGGAAGAGGAAACTGGAAGAGGGGGACCTGAGGGGGGTTGTTTGCAGAGAAAGCAAGCTTGGGCTAGAAGGAAAAAGGAACAGAGTCTCATGAGAGATCTGCTTCAGAACGGAGTGGGTGAAGACACTATATGTGTAGGCAGAGTTCACATGTTGCCTCTATCACTGTTACTGTGCTCATGAAACTCACTCCAGGTTAATCTAGCACATGCCATGTGATGTCTCATTTTCCCTCTTCAATGGCTTTCCACCCACTTAGCCATTTTACTCACACTTTTATACTTTAAAACAAGTAAGAACTGCGTAGACCTGGGCACACTGAGACTAGTGCCGGCAAAGTAGGAAAGCAGGAGGATTTGATTTCCATTAGTTTCACCTCATGGGTCATTTTGATGGCATGAGCAAATATAAGCAAAGACTTGATGTGGGCAAGCAGATTCCACACACAGGGACATATTAAAGGAGATGATAGGAGTATAATATGCTTGTTCCCATGGCGGATGCCTGGAGATGCTTGGTAATTAGCTGGATAAAGTCATAACCAGAGGACCAAGGCATTGCAGAGCAAAAGGATGTCTCAGATCCCTGTGTCAGGAAGCAGCCTTCGCCTTGTGCAGGAAGCGATGGAGAAAGTGAAGGAGTTAAAGAGATATCATAGAGGAATCTAGTATGTAGAAGGGAGAAGGTTACTGAAGAAATGAATAAACTGCCCTAACCAGTTTGGCTCAGTGGATAGAACATCAGCCTGTAGACTCAGGGGTCCCGGGTCCAATTCCGATCAGGGGCGTGTGCCTTGGTTGTGGGCACATGCCCAGTGGGGAGTATGCAGGAGGCAGATGATCGATGTTTCTCATCAATGTTTCTGACTCTATCCCTCTACCTTCCTCTCTGTACAAAAATCAGTAAAATTTATATTTAAAAAAAAGATATGAATAACTATCGTTTTTCCACCTTTACAAAGATAGGCAAAATACCATGATTGACATGCCAGCTGTATGCCCATTGCAGGCACTATTTCTGTGATGTCTTAGTTGCCACTGTATCTCTCCTAAGCACCTAGTGCAGTGCCTGGGACATGTTAGGTGGTCACTACATGTTAGGTGGTCACTACATGGGGAATATAATAGATCCCCTGGCATTCATGGAGTTTAATGGAAGTACAGAGGTATGTTGACATTTGAATTAAAGTTAAATAAAATGTAGAATTCCTCTTACTTCTAATGTTGGAAGGCGCCCGCATTATCATCTTATGATATGAGCTCTCTCACCTTAGCATCCAACCTCACCATGCTTTCACTCTAGGGATATGGTAAGATCTCAGCTTCTGCAGGCAGGCTCTGAGCTTCCGTCTCAGTGAAATGAAGATCATATGACATGTCAGTACACACAGATCACACAGATTTGGTTTGGGGTTTTTATTTGTGTTTTCTCTGTAAGCAGTGAGAACAACACATCTCTAAGATCCTACACTAAGAAATTATTACAATGCTATGAGTGTATTATGAAATGTGTCACCATGTGTCACATCTAAGGCTTAGCTTTCATAAGTAGGAGATGGTTTAAAGGCAATGTGAGTTATTTAATTTGTTCAAAAAAAGAAAATTCAGAACTAAAAGACCAAACCCTTTTCAGTGGTCTTGACCATGTCATGTACTTTTGCATTTCCTTCACTTCTGCTCATTCATAGCCATCCCCTACCTTCTCTGCCAGGTTCTCTGCCTGTCCCCTCCCTCTCCCCGCAAAGTCTAACCCAGGGTTCCCTTACTCTCAGAGTTCTGAATGGGTTCCCCAATGGGAGATCCCAGTAGGATTTGGGGACTGAGCGAGGTCAAGCCATTTACCTCCTAGTTCTCCCCACATCTCAGTGTCTTTGTAGTAGAAACCCTGCATTTCTAGAATAACATTTGTATCAGGTGGTCTCATTTCCCAAGCTCTAGTTCTCACCAATCTCCTTTTCCTCTCTTTGCCCCTTTGGACCTATGAGTGGTAACAAGATGCCACTTCCGCTAATCCCTAGGGGCACCTCTGTCCGCCAACCTCATCTCTATAACCAGTTTGAGTTCTCTTTGAAATCCCAGCTTCTGTTTTATGGAGGCCCTATGAGTCAAGTGCAGTTCTCAGGATGGAAATAGAGTCATGGACTACTTCTCAGTTTGGCCTCAATATTAGGAGTTAATGTGTTAAATAGTCGCTACCAGAGGTGGAGATGGACCAAGGAGATGTCCCATATACGCAAAGCCATTTCTTCAAAACAAATGTGTGTGACAGGGTTGGAGGTCCGAGCAGTTCAACTCGGCATCAAACCAGAGAACAATGGAGTGATGACATGGTTATCCGGCTTTAACTGTCTCCCAGGCCTGGTTTTTGAGTCGATTCCCAGTCTTGCTCCCCAGTATATGCCCCCCCCTGTCACCCCCTATCTCTATGCATCTGCAGATATCCCCACATCCCTCTGCCCCATTACAATGCTCTCTCCTGGAGGCTCAGAGATACCTCCTCCATAGCCTTCCCAAGATCCTGGACAGAAGCCACACACTCTGCTGTCTGTTACTAGTCCTCCTCCAACACATCCAGGGTCAACCTCTCGCTGGAAAGTACATCTGCATCTCTGCCCACACCTCAACTTGAGGAAAACAACTCCTCCAGCCGTAACCAGGTCACCAGATGCCCTAGCCAGTCTCTAAAAAGATGCGGTATGCTGCCAAATCCTTCTCACTTAATCCTTTGTACATCTCCAATGAGAGAAACTGTCACTGACAGGTTCGAAAAGATTTTGTGACACTTTTACCGGAGTTGAAGACACAGAAATCTATACGATGTCTGTACTCAGAAAGCACAGAGAGACACTGTTCTGAGCCTGAAGTCAGTGAAGGCAATCTTCCAGCCAGGGAAAGACTTCTTCCGACAGTGACAGATTCAAACACCCAAAGGAAACAGGGACCGACAGCGGTCCTCCAGAAGCAGCTGTTATGTAACGTTTGCTGACCAAATTCTGATGCCTCCGCTAATGAAAGATTGCAGTTTAAAGGTAGGTTAAATTAACATTTATAGTCAGAACTCTCCGGAGCTTTGGGACATTTTAATTCTGAGGAGGACTTAATGAGTCTTTACATATTAATAATGCCATTTGTGGCGCTCTTTATTTTTCTGAGCATAAAATGTTTTCTGGGAAATGGACCTGAAAAAGTAGGACCAATAGGACTGGGATGCTCAAGTGCAACAAACAACATCTGTACCTCCTGGAAAATTACTGCTTGTATCGCCTTAATGGTTGTACGGTGGTATGCAAGGGCCTAAAACGAGGTAAAAACAATATAGAATCTTGTCGTTGAGTCTCCCATCCACAGGAAGCAGTCCCCTTGAACTTCAGAAGAGAACATTCCTGAAATGGGAACACTGAAGGACAATGAGTAGGTGCGTGAACGGATTGGGCGGGGTAGGAAGAAGGGTGAAATTTTGGGGACCCCCGGGTCAGCTACTTTTCATTTGCATATTGGGGACTTTCACATGCTCTTCCTCACTCAGTTCCTATGTGGTGGGAATAATGCAATTTAACAAAAGAGGAAATTAAGACTCACATTATGAAGAAATGACTGTTTCACACCATCAAGTCAGGTGTGGGTTTTAAATGTGGCTCTTCATCCTCTCTGTTCTCCCAGTGTGGAGAACAGGGCATAAATCTTGTGGGTTATACAGTAGAACTGTTTGGCCAATAAAATTCAGTGGAAATGATAGTCCTGACCCTGCCCTCAACAGGTCTTGTGTTTCTACTTGGGCTCTGGAGACTGGCCATCATGATGAAAAACTATGCCTGAGATAGTTCACTAGACCAGGGAGGAGGAGGAGAGGAAGGAAGTGGAGAAGGAGGAAGAGGAAGAGGAAGAGAAGGAGGAGAAAGACAAGGAGGAGAAGGAGGAAGAGGAGAAGGAGGAGGAGGAGAAGGAGGAGGAGGAACACATGAGCAGAGTCTCGAACCAAGTTCAACCTAGATCTACACAACTTCAAGCATGAAGTCTGTCCAGGACTATTCAAGCCTAGATCAGTTGAACTCGATGGCAATGGACATTGTTGTATGCCACTGACGTTTTATGGTGGTTCATTATGCAATAAAGGCTAACTTATGCATGGTCTTGGAGCCAGCCTACTGGTTTCCAACAATTCAATATTTACTAAGAAACCTGAAATGTGAGGACAATAAAAGAGAGCAGGTTGTTGTTATGTTATGGCCCTCACTCATGGTGGCTTGATTCTCTTTCACCCAGTGAGATGTGTTCTACCTTTCCTTCATGTCGATACAATGGACAGCCTTAGGAACCTTCAGCACAGGCGGTGGTTGAGAATGTACCATCTCTATTTCTCATATCCTAGGAGTGAAGACTCTTTCTTGGGATTACATGATGCTGTGTTAGGAAGTCTCTCATAGACTGCCCTGACCTAGGTAAGTGTACTGCAAAACTGTTTCTGTCCACACAGACCATGCTTTTGTTTGAGCCACATTGGAGACCCATCTAGGCGTGAGATATGTTTAAAACTGACTTTGTGAATTTAGTGGCTTAATGGCTCAGCTACAGGTGTTTTCATAGCCCCTACCATCCCTCATTTGAGATAAAACCAATACATTTGCCCAACGAATGTAGTATGTGATAGATTGGAGGTCAAGGACATCTGAACTTAGAATGAGTCCTAAAGCAGCACTAAGCTGTGTGGTTTGGGGCACTTATCAACCATACCCCTTGATTTTCTCATTTATAAAATGGAGGTACCATACCTCCTCTCACATGAGATAACATAAAGAGAGCAATTGCCATGGGTCCTAGCACATAGTGAAGGCTTGAGAGTATAGCAAAAAGGGGAGAGGACAAGGTGCTAACTCAGGGCCTGGGACAGCTAGGGGGGGCCCACAATCCGGGCTCCTCCCCAGGTGGCATTCTCTGCTGCCACTGGAGTCAGGGAGGCTTTGCTGAATCTTTCTCCATGCTGGATCTCAGCAGACTTCTGTCACTTATGTCTATGCCACCTCCCCAGTCACCAAAGAGACAGCGATGCTTAAAATACGCAAGCTTACTGAACTGTGGACTCGGGGATTTTAGAAATGGTGAACATGCTGCTTTAATTAAAATACATATACAGATCATCTATAGTGTGGGCAAAAGTAGGTTTATATTTTTGTTTGTACGAAAAATAATACAAGAATAAACTGTTTTGCATACTCACAGCTCAAAACCGACTTTCACCCATCCCTGTATTTGCACTTCACAAAGAAATTAAAATTATATTTTTATTATAATCAGGTTCTAGATTTTTTTGGGGGGGTGTGGAGGACAATGCTTCTATTAATTGGCTTGGATTAAAATGAAAACGCCTATATAAATTATATTATTTGTATGTTCCCTGCTTCTCTCTCTCCTTTTGTGTCTTCTCTTACCACCACTGCCCCCCTCTCCCAATCTCTCTCTCTCTCCCTCTCTCTCTCTCTCTTTCACATAACTGTATAGCAAAATGTGACTGGGAATCTGAAAGTAAATGAAATTGACATCAAATTCCACTACAGGCGACAAGCAAACATCTCTGCGCATGTGATGTTTTCCATTTAAAGCTAGAAGCTGAAATGTAGTTTAATAAGCAAGAAATCGAAAGGAGGCAATGCTCCACACTCGCCCGCATCACATGCCTTGCTCCATTATCCCTGGCCCTTCCCGTCAGGGAAGTAGTTAGACATACGAAGAAGAGATGCAGAGAGTTAACTGAAGAACAAGGTAAGAGAGCTAATAAATTCATTTCAGTTAGCAGACTTCCAGCTGGTGTGTCCTTTTGGCTAGGTAGAGGGAAGTGAGAGGAAAGTCAGGCTGGGTGACTCATCAGACCCCACAACGTGGGAGAATTAGATTTAAGTGAAAAAAGGATGTTTCCTAGGAAACTACATGATCTGCTTGTGGAACACCAAACGGTGCAATTTCCTAACAACAACCATGACTACACTGATCTACCTCAGACAGCTTTATCAGCAGGGAGGGAGATTAGCTGCCTTTTGTGTTTTCTTAGTTACTGCCATCAAATTGTCTATTACCTGGCAGTTTCGGTGACTGCATTTCTGACCTTCCGTAAGGACAGCTGTGGTCTTTGCTGTTATATAATTAGAATTACCCATCTCTCTCTCTCTCTGTCTCTCATCCCCCACCCTCCCAGATCCTTGCAACCTATGCCTCCCCATCACCCCTGTTCTACCTTCAGTAGAAGCTTCGAATACTGTCTCTGTAGCAAACCACAGGATTCGGTCATTAGAATCGCTAAAAATATCCTTCCCGCTTTAGTCAGCCAGGGATATAAATTAACTTTTTCTCTTTTCACCAGGACAGTGAAGGATCTGTGAGTCACACTAATAGGGCAAAGGAGCTTGGTCTGGGTTAGAAAATAGTCTGAAAATAAACGGGAAACATTTTTGTAAAAAATAGTGTTTCTCACTCCCAAGCACACGGGGTATTTAACTCAAATATGTAAACTACATTGAGTCTATTCCGAATCTTTGGTTTAAAAACGATTTACAATTAGCATGCTAATTGGCCAGAGAGCAGAGTCCTGCCATTCAAATAAGCTGACTGTTCATAAAATTCTAAAGACTCTCTGGAGCCACGGATTTGGGTCCTGTGGCTTGGAGAAGGGATTCAGCCCTCCCCACCTCACCACAGCTGTGAGCCACACCCAGATGGACTTTGATGACTTCCACGGCTGTGTGGCAACAGTTGTTACTGTGCTGACAACAGCTGAAATTTAATCTACTATTCATTCAACTGAAATTGATTTAGCCTCTAGCATATGCTAGATACTGATCTAATTGTTAATGCTAAAATAGATAAGACGTCCCTGCCCAAAGATTACTTTCTAGTAGGAGACAATAAAAAAACAAAGTCAACAAAGGTGTTCATTTCAGGGAATGTTAATTTCTACAAATAAAATTAAGGAGGAGGAGCTGATAGAATGACTGAAGTAGGGATTTCTTTGCTTCTCAAACTATCTGTGGTCTATCTATGATAAGGACCTGTTATTCCCTCCCCCCAATCTATTGTGGACCCAAAGTTTTGTAAAATACATACAAGTAATTTACCAGAAGAATAGGATGAAAATGCAAGTACGATTTGTGTAATTATTACATTTGAGAGACATAAAATTACTCCATCAGATTGCTGTAAAATTTTCTGAACATTGACTCTCAATTACTGTTCTTATCTAATCACAAACCCAGTAATAAACAGGTTGCAGCAGTCTCTTGTCCTCACACCACCCTTTGAGAATAAAGCACACAGGCAAGTAAGCGGAAGCTTCTCTAGAACTCCAAATGAATGGCTATCATCAATAAACCCACAAACAGCAAGTGTGGGGGAGGATGTGGACAAAAGGGAACCCTCATGCACTGTTGGGGGGAGTGCAGATTGGTACACCCCCTGTGGAAAGCAGTATGGAGTTACCTCAAAAAAATAAAAATGGAACTGCCTTACGACCCAGGGATTTCACTTCTGGGAATCTATCTGAAAAAAAACCTGAAACACAAACTCGAAAAAATATATGCACCCTTATGTCCATTGCAGCGTTATTTACAATAGCCAAGTTCTGGAAACAGCCCAAGTGTCCATCAGTAGACGAGTGGATAAAACAGCTATGGACTGGAGGGCATTATGCTAAGTGAAATAAGCCAGTCAATGAAGGAGAAACACCACCTGATCTCACTCATTTGTGGATAATAGAGAACATTATAAACTGATGAACAAAAAGATAGATCCAGAGGCAGTAAAGCATCAAACAGACTGTCAAATTACAACAGGAGGGTTAAGGAGAGGTGGGATAGATAAGAGATCAACCAAAGGACTTGTATGCATGTATATAAGCATAACCAATGAACACAAGACACTGGGGGATTAGGGTATGCCTGGTTGGGGGGGGGGCAATGGGGAGATATGTATACATGTCATACATTTAAAAAAATTTAAAAAACAACAGCTACGGTACATCCACACAATGGAATACTACTGTGCTATAAAAAGGAAAAAAATTAAACTGTGCGACAGACAGAATGAATGGACCTGGAGAACATTACGCTAAGTGAAATAAGCCAATCAGAGAAAGATAAGTACCATCTGATTTCACTCATATGTGGAACTTAATGAACAAACTGAACTACCAAGCAAAATAGAAACAGATTCATAGATAGAGAACAGTCGGGCAGCATGGGAAGTGGGGAGGTAGAGGAAATGAGAAAAAAGGGAAAAAAGAAGAAAGAACTCATGGACATGGACAACAGCATAGTGATTGTGGGGGCAGAGGGGAATGGATGGAGCTCGTAGAGAGCATAGCAGGGACCAAAGCTAATGGAAAAATTAAATTTTAAAATTATAGTCACCTGCTATAGAACATAACAGATGTTAGTAAGTTAGTAATAGCTTACTTTGGGACTCTAATTTATACTTCAAGTCATTTAAGTGTCTTTTTTTGGACGTAGCCTAGATAGTTAGCTATTCCATACTTAACATTTTTTCATGGAAAGAAACATGTTTAGAATTCTAACTAACCAACTTCAAAATAAATTTTTGCAGCCAATTTATTTAATGTAGCTACTATATATTGAGTACTTTAGCCTGCACCAGGTGTTCTGGTGAGCATTCTATCTAATAAAAGGGTGATATGCAAATTGACCATACCTCTGCTATACCCACAAGTCATGCCCACCATCCAGTCAGGAGTGGATATGCAAATTAACCCAACCAAGATGGCTCCAGACACTGGCCTGCCTTGGCCTCCACTTAAGGCTACAAAGTTTCAAGTACATAAATAAATAAATCCCAACAAAAATGGCTGCAGCCACTGAGCAAGCAGGAGGCTTGGCTCCGCTCAAGGCTCCAATGTTTCAATTATAGAAGATAAATAAATCACAGATACCAGGGCCTGCGCTTGGGTTGCAGAGGGGTGGGGGGGCATGGCCAGCCTGCAAACCACCACAGTACCCTCGCCCAGGCCACCCCACACCCTAAGGGAACCCCCACCCTGATCCAGGACATCTTTTAGGGCAAACCAGCCAGCCCTCACCTGTGCACTAGGCTCCTATCCTATCTAATAAAAGAGTAATATGCAAATTGACTGTCACTCCAACACACAAGATGGCTTCCCCCATGTGGACACAACATGGCTGCTGCAAGATGGCCATCAGGGGAGGGCAGTTGGGAGGGACCAGGCCTGCAGGGGATGGCAGTTAGGGGTGACCAGGCCTGCAGGGGAGGGTAGTTAGTTGTAATCAGGAAGGCAGGCAAGTAAGCAGTTGGGAGCCAGCAGTCCTGAATTATGAGAGGGATGTCCCACATTGAAGAGGATGCAGGCTTGGCTGAGGGACACAGACCCCTCCCACCCATCCATGAATTTTGTGCACTGGGCCTCTAGTTTTGTCTATATAATCTCGTTATAATTTTCATATAACCATATACAGTAATAGAATTTTATATATTTACATATGTATAATATATATAATGCAACTTGTTTATCCATTCATCCATCAATGGGCACTTAGGTGGTTTCCGTGTCTTGGCTATTGTAAATAATGCTGCTATAAACAAGGGGGTGCATACATCTTTTCCAATTACTATTTTCATTTCCTTTGAATACGTTCCCAGAAGCAGAAATGCTGGATCATATGGTAGTTCTATTTTTAATTTCCTAAGGATCTGTCATACTGCTTTCCATAGTGGCTGTACCAATTTACAATCTCACCGACAATGTTCAAGGGTATTTTTACTTTTTAAGTTTCCCTTTGCCTTCTGCATTACCTCTATTTTTTGTTTCTGATTTTCCTGGTTTGCTTTGGTCTCCAACTGTGATGTTTTCCTCAACTGTGTAGCATTCCTTCCCTTAGTGTTTATATTGTAAGAAACTGACCCCATATGTGGATTTCCAGGGGTTGCTTCACTGGATGGCCCCTTCAGTTCAGAGGAAACCCACAACTTTCTGTAACTCTTTATCTGCTGTTGTTGTTATTGTTTGTTTGTTTGTTTGTTTGGCGGGGGAGGGGCTTATTAACTTCTCCAAAGAGAACTCCTAGGTCAAAAAAAAAAGCATTCAGTTACTGGGGAAGAGCAGAGAACAAGTAGGACTAGCATTGATGCTAATGATACAACTAGAACAAAGTCAGAAAGATGACCAGAGGCCAATGTTACAAGGTGAAAGGCAAATATGGCACTGCACAGCACATCAGAACATGGATGTTCATGTAAGACGCATGAATGAAGGTAAACTGAAAATCATAAAGCGAGAAATGGGACATTTAACATTGCAGTGCTTTGTGTTGGAAAACTAAAATAGACTGGGATTGAACATTTCAGCGAGGCAACTGCAAAATGTTCGTTCCACTCTGGAAATGACAAACTCAGCAGAAAAGAGGCGTCTTTAATACAGAAACACAATGTAGCACAGACAGTTAGGGGCCACGAGGCAAGGTCTAATCAAATAATATCAATAAGACTCCTAGGAAGACCTTAACATAACCATCATTCAAATCTATGTTCTTGCTACCAAGGCTGAAGATGAAATTGAAAGCAAGTATCTAAGAAGAAATTGATCGCACGCCTAAACAAGACATGCTAATCATCACAGGTGATTAGAATGCCAAAATAGGAAACAAAGCCAACTCAAATGTCCATGAAAACAATTTGGACTAGGGGTCAGAAATGAAGCAAGACGACGCTTGTTGACTTTTGCAAACCCAACAACTGCCCATCATAAACACATGCTTCAAACAATGAGATGACTGTATACAATGGTACCTGGAGATACAAGTTTAATTCGTTCCGTAACCTTGAGGCGTGGGAAACTATGAGATGCTCGAGTCACGGTAAACTGGTGTGTCGAGTGCAGCCGGCCGATCTGCACGATGACTCCTATCTCAAATGTTGCTCGTATTTCAAAGTAAAAATCGCTCGCTCGACGGCTTGTATCTCAAAAATCTCATATGTCAGGGCACTCGTATCTCGAGGTACCACTGGTGGCCCAATATAGAAATCAATCAGACTCTGTAACCCTGGCTGAGTGGCTCAGTTGGTTGGAATGTTGTCCTGTACATCAAAGAACTTGCCAAGTTCCTGTCCTGGTCAGGGCACATATCTAAGTTGTTGGTTCCATGCCCAGTTGAAGATCATATGATTAATGTTTCTCTTTCACATCGATGCTCTCCTCTCTCTCTCTCTCTCTCTCTCTCTCTCTCTCTCTCTCTCTGTCTGTCTCCTTATTATTATTCTTCTCTCTAAAAATCAATAAACATATCCCCTCATGAGGATTAAAAAATACACAAACAAATAAACTATGCAACTAGAAGCAGGAGACAGAAGCTGTATTCTCTCTGGCCAAACAAGACCAGGAGCAGACAGGTGTTGACTGCTCACTGTAAATATCAAATATTAGAGTAGAACTGAAAAGAGCACTAAAAGAATCTTAGTGCCAAAATAGAATGGAAGTATCATTCCCGATGGATTTAAAGTCCACATTAGATTTTAAAAGAAGCTTCATTGTTAAATTTAATTTACTGAGAACTAAAGAAACTATAGACTGAAACTAGAAATATTAGGGAAGAATGCAAAAAGATGATGCCATCAGTAAAAAGAAAAACCACAATGGGTGACAGAAGAAAAATCAAAATGCATGATGGGAGAGAGGCCGAAGTAAAAGGTGACAAAAGCAGGGTTAGAATCCTGGACGCAGTTTTTCAATGACTCTCAGAGATAAAGAGAAATATTACAATAATCCAGGTAAAGAGATAGAAGAGAATAAGAAAAAGGAAAAAGAAGAGATGTCTACTAGAAGATTCCAGAAATAAAGGGAAAAATCAAACCTACACTATGATTTGCCCATTACCTGATCAGGAGAAAATAAAGGGAAGGCCAAACAGTAAAATGAAAATCTTTTCAGAAGACAAAAGAGTAACAGATAACTTTGAAGAACATTCCTAGGAGAAAACCCTGAACTTCTAGAAAGTGAAGTGAAATCTACCTTGAAAATACTGGGAATAAATAAAGCACCAAGAATAGATATGCTTCTGATAGAATTGTGTCAAGCCGCAGAGAATGAATCTCTCAAAATCCTAACATAAATGTACCGACAAATATGAAAATCAAAACAATGGCCCACAGGTGGAAACTCTTCAATACATACCCCACTTTCCAAGAACAGAGATATCAGAGGTGCAGTAACAGTAGGACCATTAATCTAATTTCCCATTGATCTAATTAAAGTGATACTCAGGTGATGCAACCTTATATAGAGCAAGAAATGGTGAATGTTGCAGCTGAACTCAAAAAAAGGAAGAGGCGCTTGAGACTTAATTGTGAACATTTGTTGCATACTGGAGTGCTCCCAAGAATTTCAGATCAGTCTATGTTTCATGCACTACAATCAAGTCTCTGACTCAGTAGAACATGAAAAGCTATGAGTTGTTCTGAAAGGAATGGGTGTGCCTTTGCACTTGACTATCCGGATAAGTAATGTGGATTATGGACAGGCAACCACGGTCTGAACAGGATATGGAGAGAGAATGGTTTCCTATAGGCAAAGGTATCAGACAAGGGTACATTTTATCTCCCTATTTATTTCACCAGTATGCAGAATACGGCGTCTTCAAATAAAACTGGGCTAGACTCAGAGGAAGGAGTGAAAATATAACTAAACATTTCTGTTGTTTTAAGACATGTCGTTTGTGGTACATTTTTACAGAAGCCTTAGGAAATGCTCATGTCCAATCCATTTATACGTTAACAAAAAAAGACATAACAGTTGTTCATATTTGTTTCTATTGATTTCAGAACATAACCTTCAGATACAGGTGAAGGTCAGTATGCATGTACTTTTTTTCTCCATAGACTATTTTTTTAAGTAGAAAAAAATGTAGTGATAAAAAAAGACATTCTACTCTTCTTCCAACCAGTACTCATGAAGGATAGGATATTTTTTCTGCATAATTCATAATAAACTTTAAATGGCTATTAGTATTTGATACATATGTCATAGAATTCATACATATTTCAATAGAAACATAACAGAAATGAGAAACTTTATATAGCTCATTGTGGAGTTCTTTCGGTATAGTTTATATTTTTCCCAGCTTTATTGAGATATAATTAACATATACATTACGTACTAGGAAGTTTAGATGTACCACGTGTTGATTTGATACATTTATATATCACAGAATGATTACCACCATAGCCTTAACCAACACCTGTATCACCTCACATACTCATAATTACCTTTTCTCTTTTGTGGTGAGAAAATGTAAGATTTAATCTCTCAGCAGTTCTTGGGTATATAATACAGTATTATTATCTATAATCACTGTGCTGTGCAAGAGATCCATGCATTTGTGAATTTTCCAGTTTTCTTCTAATTGATTTCTAATTCCATAGCTTTCTAATTGCAAAAGATGCTTGATAGGATCTGAATCTTCTTAAATGCCTTAAGACTTATTTTCTGGCCTAACAATGATTTATGGTAGCGATGTGTTCCAGTGTGTACTTGAGCAGAATATGTATTCTGCTGCTGTTGGATAGAATGTTTTGTGAATGTCTATTAAGCCTGTATGATCTAACATGTAGTTCAAATCCAATATTTCCATATTGATTTTCTGTCTGGATGATCTATCCATTGTTGAAAGTGGAGTATTGAAGTCCCTTACTATTATTTATTATTGTTTATTCCTATTTTCAGGGTTCTTTTAAAGTGTTTACAGCACATTTATAACATTTTTTCAGATATTAAGAAACAAGAAATTTTCTTCTGTAGGCAACAAAACATACTGTTAGTTGAGGCCACCTTATGCAAACATGTATCAGTGACCTATTTTCACAAGGATGCAGCATAACAATGAACCATAACATTTTGATAGTGGTTATTGTTTAACAGGAAAGGAGGAAAGGGAAGACTAGATATTATAGGCACGCCATTTATACAGCTTCGCCAGGATGAAGCAGTTAACATTCTCCGAGTCTACTCCTCACAGATCACTGGGGGAAGGCCTGGACAATAGACTGGTGCCCAATAAGGTCTAGGTCAGTGGTTCTCAACCTGTGGGTCACGACCCCATTTGGGGGGTTCAAACGAGCCTTTCACAGGGGTCGCCTAAAACCATCGGAAAATGTAGCAATGTAGTTTACTGCTGTTATATGAAGACTGTTCCCCATGCTACACCATGCTTCAAGACAAAATTTCATTTATTTGTAATTAGAAATAAATATTTCACAATATCTAATTGTGATTATCATTATGCTTTAACTATGTTCAATTTGTAACAATGAAAATACATCCCGCATATCAGATATTTACATTACGACTCATAACAGTAGCAACATTACAGTTACGAAGTAGCAATGAAAATAATTTTATGGTTGGGGGTCACCACCCCATGAGGAACTGTATTAAAGGGTCGCGGCATTAGGAAGGTTGAGAACCACTGGTCTGGGTGATGTCAGTCACACCTGGGAGCAAGTCACTGGCCAGAATAGGCGTGGCCAATGCAAAAACAGGAAGAGAGGATATTTAAGCTCCAGAACAAAGGAGCCCGCCCCTAGCTCTTGACCCCTGACCCCTGGCTTGAGGGGCTTGCATGCCCTGATTCTGACACCTTGGCTCTTGGCCACGTAGGACCCACAGAGCAGACTGATGGACTTTAGTTTCATGCTATGTGGGACCCAGCTCCGCCAGAGGACAGAAAATGTGGTCACTGGCCCTACTTTTGGCTCTACCGGAGTCCCAGATGCCCCTTTTCAGGACTGGTATAAGGGCAATGGGACTTGGCAATCCAAGAAATATAATTCCACACCAATAAAACCCATCCATGCTCCTGTGTGAATCTTAGCAAATACATTTTCTAAAGATATGGCAAGAGCCACCCTGCTCCTTCCTGTGTCAGGGAAATTGGACCCACTGATTTTCTGGCAACAATTTCAGGGCCATGAAACAATAATAATTTACTTAGCTTATATGTTTCTGGTTGGCTGGGGGCTGGCTGATATAGGCTGGACTCATTAATGGTTCTACGAACATCAGCCAGCTGAGTGATGCGTTTGTAGGTTGGCAGGCAGTTGAATGGTATTGGAGAATCCAACTCTTCTGATTCAGCTCTGTTTCATGTCTAGCTCATTTTCCTCCTTGTCTGAGTATTAACCCATGCATGCTCTTCTCAGAGAAATACAAGAAGGCATGTAGAGATATACAAGGTATCTTTAGGCCTAAGTACAACCTTCCAGTTACAAAATAAGTCATGGGGCTGTAATGTACAGCCTGGTGACTATGGTTAATAGGACTGTATTGCATATTTGAGAGTTGCTAAGAGAGTTATCATTAAAAGATAACCTTAAAAGTTATCAACACAAGAAGACATTTTGCAAGTATTCATGTCAACTAGAATGTCTTGTGACACATATGAACATCAAATTATTTTGTTGTATACCTGCAACAAATAATGTTATATGTCAATTTCACCTCAATGAAAATTTAGTGACAAACTAATCTTCACAAACATAGCGATGTCATACATTGCACCAGTTCATCTATCCATCCATTCATATTCTACCCCCAGAAGAAAGACTTTATTTAAACTTAGTTAAAAATTGTTTAGCAAACAAAAACCAAAGAAGTACTTTCAATAAACTAGGAAGAAAAAGATTCTCTCACACCTTAATAAAGAATAAGTCAAATTAATAACCTACATGATACCAATTAAATATTAGAAGCAGCTGATTATAACATTCATACATTTTTATGTTTTTGACATTGCCTCGGTGATCAAATAATATTTTAAAATTAGATAAACGTTTTCTTTGTTTTGTACTGAATATGTTTTTATTTTTATAATATGTCCTCTGATTTAAAGTGATGGATAAATAACACTTATGGGGGACTCAGGTGTATGTACACTCTGATAAAAAATGCTTTGAAGAAAGATTTTCTGCACACGCTTTCATAATGTTTTGCTAGTAAGAATAAAAATCATTTTCCAATTGTTATGATAATATCCTGTGTATTCTTCCCCCGGCGTCTTCCCCCAGCTGTCTCTCCTACCACTTAGGAATAATTTTCGCAAGGTTGCCCATTCTAAGTGTGCCAATAAATGTAATTGTATTTATTTCAGAAGGCACGGTTAAGTTTATGGAAGTAAAAACAACACTATTTTTATTTATAACCATGGTACATTGTAATAGTGGGTTTACTGTAGCAGCGCATAATGTGATAGCTGACATATTTAACGTGATGATGAGCCTGAATGGATGGAAACCCTAGGGAATTTCTCAAGAACCCTTTCCCCTCCAGTGTTCCTGACTGTAGTTCAGTAAAAGAGCACTGGGTTAGAAATCCAGAACCTGGGCACCTTCTCATCCAGGAAGCAATGTCTCCGTTGGGCATCCACTGTCCCACGTGCCCTGATTTATCCCTCCTGGTCCCCACTGCACAGTTAGCACCATAAGCTGTGACCTTGGCTTATTTATCATCATAACTACAGAACCTAGCAAGGTGCTCAATAACTTTTTTTTCAATGAGTGCGTGAGATGATGGACAATGCCTTGGATTTGTTTGCTCAATGGGAAGGAAGCTCCTTAGAGCTACCAATTCAGCTGAATGGTTTTACATGTTTACATATGTTTTATGTGCCAGAGGACAAAAGGGACTGTTCTAGTCATCTGGCTTGGCTCCTTTACCATAACAATCTGCTCTCTCTATCACTTTTAGAACATGGAGAAGGCACAGAATCATTCTCATTTATATTGGCATCTCCAGCCCCTGAAATAGTGTTCACATCAATAAATAAAGGAATACATGAACGCCTAGAAGTAATAGATGCTGTTATACTCTCATATCTCCCTTCAACCTGCTGGCTGCACCCCGCTCCTAGTGTTTTTAGTATCGTGTGCTCATTGCTCACAGCTGACCTTTTCTCCAGGTAATTGTCCCTGCCAACTACTGGCCACCTTGCCAAAGAGGCGGTCATTCCTCAGGGACGACCTGGACTTAATGAATGACCGGTCTGTCTCAAGACCAGACCAGATCGATGGAGGAAATCCCGGCTGAAATCATATTCTTTTTTATTGCCTTCACCTGCTTCTCTCCTTTCTTTACTCCCCTTCTCCTGAAAGTACCTTCCAGACAATCACTTGCAAAACACATATACATATACATATACATATACATATACATATACATATACATATACATATACATATCTACACTAATAAAAAAGAAACATGAAAATTGACCATCAAAAACAAGACCTGCTCCCCCTCCCAGTTCAGGGGGACAGAGCTCTCTCTACTCCAGGCAGAGATCTCTCCCTCCACCTCCCAGCCAGAGGGCTACCTCCCTGAGAAGGGCAGAATGTGAGCATCTTATGCTGCCCCCGCTCCCTGCTGCTGGGGTTGCGTTCTAGGTTAAGTGCAGCCTGGCTGGTGTGGCTCAGCGGGTGAGCATTGCCCCAAGAGTTTAATTCCCAGTGAGGGCACATGCCCTGTTTGTCAGCTTGATCCCCAGTGTAGGGCATGCAGGAGGCAGCCAATGGATGGATGGTTCTCTCTCATTATTGATGTTTCTATCTCTCTCTTCCTGTCTCTTCCTCTCTGAAATCAATAAAAATAAATATTTTTTTAAAATCTGCTTGTGTAGTGGAGCAGATTGCCTAGATTCTAATTCTTGCTACTACTTACTGGACGTTTGCTCTTAGACAAATTTAAAAGTAAATTCTTACAAACTCAGTTTCCTTATCTGTAAAATAAAGGTAATATATTGCCCATGCCACGTGGTTGTGATGAGGATTAAATATGTCAATACATTTAGTACAGAACCTGCTTTGTGATTACGTGCTCAATAAATTAGCTACTAATGTTAATTGTTTAACTTTTTTTTTTGAGGGGGATAGGTTTGTTTTTACCCATCAATTCATCCTAGAATAATGACTGAGGTGTTGCAATCATCCTACAAAGGTCAGAGTGCAGTCAGGGTCATAGGACAGAGTATGAACAACCTCCTAGAGCAGTGGTCGGCAAACTGCGGCTCGCAAGCCACAGTTTGCCGCTCTGTTGACCAATGAGTTTGCCAACCACCGGAATAGGGGCTTAATCACAAGGAACAACAGCCTGTAATTATTGGAATAGAGAGTCTAGGTCAGTGGTCAGCAAACTCATTAGTCAACAGAGCGGCAAACCATGGCTCGCGAGCCACGACCACTGTCCTAAAGCCATCTCAGGTCCGTAAAGGAGTAACTCTTCAAAAGACAGTTCGGAGTCTGAGTTAAAATCCTGTAAAGGGCAAGGAAGTCTTAAGCCTTTGCATAATCCGTTAGCACTGCTTTCTCACAGGGAGCTGCTGATTTAAATAATGTGGGGAAAATACCTCCTGCACTATTTTCACAGCATTCCGTTTGATTCTGTCACATTAAGCCACAATGCAATTGGCTTCCAATCAGCACCTAGATCTCGCGTGTCTCTCTCCATCATGTTTTTTTTATTACGACGCTCTTGCAGGGTTAATAAAATGTTGGTATTTAAATTGTTATATCTGTCAATCAAATGCAGTCCCCAGTCAATCAGATATCTAGCCTACGACGGAAGAGGAGCAGAGAGCAGCTACAAGGACTTGGCTGGCACAATGCGTATGAAATGTATGCAGGGAACAGGTTAAACATATATTTGTCATACTTGATTAAGTTTGGCATAGAAAGTTTGTCCTCGTAAGCCAGCCACTAGCTAACTCTGATGACTCCGCCATTTTTTCTCTTCCCTTTAGGACTTATGTAAATACAGAGATTAAGACACCGCTCCCACCCGGGTTACTGTAGTGGGAGAGTGCAAATATAATGTAGCTGAACATTATGCAACGGTACATTATTACCTTCAATAGCATCAATAAAATCTATTCGATGAGTATATAATACACAACTTAAGAAATTACCAGGTGAGTCCAGGCATGTGAAAGATGCATTAGGAGTCAGGATTGTTTATGCCATGCTTAACTGACGTGAGTAAATTACATCAATTCTTTGTGTCTCGGTTGTTTTTTTTTATCTGCAAAATGGAATATGGCTTCTCTGCCCTCATGCCTCCTCCTCTCCCCCCCCAACCCCCCCCCAAAAAAAATCAACTTTCATTACACAACCACTGTAGTGAGTTTTTGTAAATATATATCAGGTCATCTCACCCACATGACTTGAAATCCTTCAGTAGCTCCGTATCACCATATAAAACAAGCGCAGAGGCCCCAGATTGATATTAGAATACCTTGTGACCTGTAATCTGTCATTTTATGTCCCATAGTCTCAACACAGGTACATACACCTCTCATTGTAGTCCAGCGGTAGTACTCAGAGTTCTCTAAAAGTACCATTCTCTTTCTGAATGTGAGCAGCTACAAATAAAGCATCCTTCTCAGACTGACGGATCTCAGAAGGTAGGGGTGGAGAGGGAGCTGAGAAGAGACTAACCAGAGAACTTACATGTATATATGCGTAACCCATGGACACAGACAATTGTGCCGTGAAGGTCTGGGGAAGGGTCAGGAATGAGAGGAGAAGGCAGGAAAGGGGAGGGACATCTGTAATACTTTCAACAACAAAGATAATAATTTTTTAAAAAACCATCCTTCTCAATATGTCACTTCAAAATCTCATGCTCATCTTTCCTCTTCAAACCCTACCTATCCTGTGCTTCAATGCTTCTTTGAAAATGCTTACATACATTTCTATTTTGAAACATGCCATTGTATATAGTCCCTATACTATAATTCCCCATTAAATTGAGTCCCCTTAAGGGCAAAAACAGTGTTCCATCCATTAGAACTGCACATGATGTCAGCAGTAATAGATTAGTCATTATGTTCTATAATTCATGATTAAGAAATAGTTATCATAAGTTGACTCCCAACCACTGATTTAAGCATCATAAAAAAAAAAAAAAACAGGGAAAAATATGTTAACCCAAAGGAAGACAGGAATGGAGCAGGGAAAAAAAAAATATGAGACTGGTCGCTTCTCACTTGAAGTGAGCCTCTTTGGAAATGTTTATGCTGCACACTGAATCCAGAACATTCTTGGAAAATGGGTAAATCAACCGGAAACAGAAGAATTTGAAGTTTGCTTTTAAGAGGAAAGTTGTGAAGAATCTCAAACTTTATCTCCAGTCACTCCTAGTCCTTGACAGACATAATGTGGGAAAATTTGGATGTCCTATAAGTGGAAAAAATTAGACCTCCGAAACTTAAAAAAAAAAAAAACACACACACCAGAATTCATTATAAAGGTACATGAAATTAACTATCACCCATTTATTCTACAACAGTGGAATCAGTGAAACATTTTCATCATGCTAGATGATAACAAACTGTGAAAACCAGCAGGAAATCTTTAGCCACACAATCTCCAATGTGCCCATATTCTTCTTACTGTCCATAAGAAACGATGTGTTCATTTTTACACTGCCATGTCTTAAATTGCTTGTTACATACTTTCTTATCACCCAATTGGTCTTGTGACTGTGACTTGTGAGACAATAGAAACTTAGCCAAAGTAGAGACTTTAGAAGTATTAGCGGAACTACTGCTCACAGGAAGATGAAACAGATGCACTTTTTCCTATTTCTCCCACCAGGTATCAGTAAAACCCAGAACAGTTGGTATAAAACAATCATAAAGGGACTCAGAAAGGTGAAGAGGAGAATTCACCAGGATCTCAGAACCTAAGGAATGACAAGGCAGTGAGTTCATCAAATTTTATTTCTGCTCATGCTCCAGACTTAGAATTATGAAAGCTGGAAATTCAGAAAAGCCAGCAGGCACAGACAAAGAAAATCCCCAACAAAAACCTACTGTCTGTGGCAAAAGGTCAAGGAGAAGGGAAGCCTACCAAGACTCCAAACTATGAGATAATAAACATCTGTTGCTAGGCAACCATTATGATACCAGCCCCACCCACATCAATATAGCACAAATAGAGACCTTAGATTTACCCCAATTATGAATAAAGGTGCTATAAACATTCACATGCAGGATCGGTGCAGACACAAATTTTCAGCCCACTTGAATAAATATAGTACCAAGCAGTGTCACTGCTAAATCATAGGATAAAAGTGTGTCTATTTTTGTAAGAAACTGCCAAACTGTGTTCTAATGTGTCTACCATTTTACATTCTCATCAGCAGTGAGAGTTCTTACTCTTCCACATCCTCATCAGCACTGGGTGTTGCCAGGGTTGGATTTTAGCCATTCTGCTAGGTGTGCAGTGTCCTCTCATTGTTGTCTTCACATGAATTCCCTAGAGACATGTGATATTGAGCATTTGATAGGCATATATGTCATTAGTACATCATCTTTGGTGAGATGTCTATTTATAGCGTAAGCCCATTTATAACTTGAATTATTTGATTTCAACCCGGAAGTTTTGGCTGGAGAATTCTACCAAACATGTGATTGAAAATTTTACTCCAACTTTTTCATAACACAGAAGATAAGTCATGTCCATTTTATTTTATAAAGCCATTATTTTATAAAGCCGAAATTTTGCTACCAAAATCAAATTAAGTAAAATGAAATGATAGAAAAATTCCCACAGGAATACAGACACAGGCTGGAGCAGGAGAGAAGTAGGCGAGGATATAAAAGGGCAATTAAACTGTTTGACGGTTTCAATGCTGACCTCCTGGTTGTGAAACTGTACTCTATTCTGCAAGATGTTTTCTTGAGGGGGAAACTCGTCCATGGAGACTTGCCCTCGCTAGCTGGGTACCGTACCCCCCTCCTCTGGGAAAGCAGCCTGGGCCTCCTGCTAAACAATGAATGACACCAGGTGCGGTCACCTCTGTCATCCGGGGCAAGGGCTGGCCCATGGCCAGACACGTGAGTGGCTCTCCTGAATTATTCAGCAGCTGGCCGGCTTGCCAGGGATGACAAGAGCTTGAGGGTTTCCAGGAAAAAACAGTGAAATCAACCTCGTCCTGGAAAACCACCCAGATAATGGGACCGCGGAATTCTGGGCTAAATAAATGCTGAGTGTGTCTACGCTGAAGTTTGGGGAGGATGTCTAATGCAGCACGAAGTGTCTAACACAGAGGCTGTGCGGGTTCCCGGTTCCCCAGAGTCTCTGAGCACCCCCATCCGTCCGGGTTTCCAGCCCAGGATTGCAGGGGATGGTCTGGGTGTCCAGAGAGCTGAGACCTCCTGCTGTCTGAGGACACCAGGTCTGAGACCAGAGTGTCCTCCTGTCACACGTGGCTCTGGCTTACGTCACTCTCAGCTCCCTGCCAGAGAGAGCCTCTGATACGCCCTTTAATTGGGAGTTATTTTTTTCTCCTGAATGAATCCTGAGTCCGAGGAAACCAAAACCATTGCTATTCTCATTTTGATCAAAAGCCACCGCTACTTTCCAGAAAGTAGGGGGGAAAAAACCATGCTGGGGACTCATTCTCTTCATCCTCTACTTTTGATCGGGACAATGTTATAAAACCATGGCTCTGAAATCAGATATGAGAGGGGCTTCTATTCAGGTATTGGCACCATCACTAAACAACATGCTGCTTTGGGCGAGTCACTTAACCTCCCTGAGCTCATCACTAAATTTTATGGGCAAGGGGCAAGAATATAATATAATATAATATAATATAATATAATATAATATAATATAATATAATATAATATAATATAATTAATATAGTTAATATAGTTAATATAACATAATTAATATAATATAATTAATATAACATAATATAATATAATTAATATGATATATGAAAGAATCTGAAGCTTTGTGTGATACGTGGTAGGTGCTTAAGAAACATGAATTCCCTTCCTCAGAACTGGATTTCTCAGTCCAGTGACTGTGCTTAACTCTGATCGTTGGACATGGGACGGTGGTTCCAAAGTCTCTTTCAGTAATTAATGTCTGGGAGACCTGCTCATTTCCTTCTGTCACCGGGGACTTTTCTTGCACGTGGTATATCATATTGATATTAGAAGCCATTTATGAGAAATAAAATCACCAGTGATGACCATAGAGGGCCATTACGCACAGAAAATCAGGGCCCTCTGCCCCAGCATACTATTGTTTTTTAAATATATATTTTTATTGATTCCAGAGAGGAAGGGAGAGGGAGAGAGAAATGAAAACATCAATGCATAAAGGGAATCACTGATTAGATGCTTCCTTGCACGCCCCCTATTGGGGATTGAGCCTGCAATCCAGGCATGTCCCCTGACCATGAATCAAACCAATAAGCCACACTGGCCAAACCCAACCCACTATAATTAACTCCCAGAAAGGGGCTACAAGAGTTTGGCCAAAGATGCAAATGCTCTGGAATTTAAATTAAGCCTGGAAAGGGCTGCCCGGCTTATTCTAGCGAGCTTGCTACTGAAGGAGGAGGAGAGGGAAATTGCATCGCTGCCCTTTGCCAGCAATAGCTGTGCCCCCATCAGGCACCGGTGACCCTCATGAGCCCTGGCTGCCGAAATGCGATGACAGAGGGACACAACGCGGTGACTTTTCCTCAAGGTGCGTAGGAAAGGCGAGACCTGCATTCACCTTCCGGGTGACAGAAAATGCAAATTAAAAATTAGAGCTGGCACATTGTCCACCGCTCCACCAGTCAATGCTGCAATAATCAGCAACAACAAAAAAAACACCCAGGAGTACTATTTATATAGGGGCACTAGTTACACCTGCTGTCTTAGTTTGGGTTACATCTGCTGTCTTAGTTTGGGTTCTTCTAGAAACAACTAGTGAGACCACAACTGTGCCACAGTCTTCTTAGTAAGAGAAGGCCACACTGGTGGGGAGAGGAGGAAATGAGGGGAAGGGGGATCCTTACAGGGCGCATTAATCACAGGGGGGAATTAATTCTGGTGCCAAGGAGTGAGGAGACAATGGTGTTTGTACCTCACACCCAGCAGCCATTGCCTAAGAGCTTCCCTTGGAAGATACTCCCCGTACCCCCTCCCCATCCCTCACCCCCACCCCCGCCAGGCCTCTCTAACAGGCCAAACACACGGGAAAAGGCGGTTCTGAGAGACCCAGGCCGCCCTCCAACAGAAAGTGCAGGAATGGCTGTTAGGATGTGGACGGGTCGGTATACATGGATCAGAGGGGATGTGGGCAGCACACAGGCTGTATACTGGTATGCTGTACCCCCTAAATATTTTACAGATGTTTTTCCTAGGATTGCCTCTGTTCGTAAAGGTTTTAGGCCTACAGCTACCACCTGAAATGCAGTGTCTATTGCTTTTATCTTAGGACTTATACGATTAAATAAACATGAAAATTGCCAAAACCAGTTTGGCTCAGTGGATAGAGCATTGGCCTGGGGACTGAAAGGTCCCAGGTTCGATTCTGGTCAAGGGCATGTATCTTGGTTGTGGGCACATCCCCAGTAGGGGGCGTGCAGGAGTCGGTTAATCGATATTTCTCTCTCATCAATGTTTCTAACCTTCTATTCCTCTCCCTTCCTCTTTGTAAAAAATCAATAAAATATACTTTTTTATAAAAACATGAAAATTAAATAAAACACAAAAGTAAAACTAGACCCAAGGCCAATTTTAAGTGAGTTCCTGCCTACTCAGGAACTAAACCGGTCTGCTAGTAAATGTGCGAGTTTAAACCGCGGGAGACTTGGGCTCCAGGCCTGCTGATGAGCCTGCAGACATGCGCATGGCCTCAGATGATATTTAAATGTCAAGCCTCAGTTTATGTACTCCAATGATTTCTAAAACATGTTTCAAGTTCAAAACTTTTAACAGACTGTGGTTGTGAAATGGTGACATATCCTTTAGAAAATGGGGAAATATTTACTCGATATTTTACCATTTACAGCCACACATGACTCTGTATGGCCCATAAAATAAAGTCCAAACTCAGCAAGACCTGTCAACTCTATGTAACACAGCCCTAACCTTATTTTTTTCAATTTTATTTGCTCTTATTAAAAAAAAAAATCTTCCACTCTAGTCAAACTGGTCTAGTTTTGGTTTATCAGTCTAGTTAAGTTTTTTCTTAACTCCAAAGCTTTACCTATGAAAAGCATAGCAAGATAAAATCATTATCACCATGTATTCTGGAGGCATAATGGCCAATACATAAAATTTGTATAATCTCAAGCAAAAGTTTACCCCCGAGTCTGTTTCCTTATCTGTAACAAGGGGCAATAATATCTATAGCATAGATTTTAAAGATTTTTAAAGGTTTTATTCAAAGATCACATCTATACATATTTAGTACATATGTAAGTTTCTTATAACAGTGCAGGCATTTGGGAAGCATTTTTCAGCATTTGCTAATATTGGGTATCTCTCATAAAACACCTTCCTCTCCCTCAATTATAGTCCAATCCCTGATAAATCAGATCTTTTCCATGAAACTTCCCCCACTTCTTTCTGACCTTAAGAATAACTCTTGCCTATGAACTCCTGTGGAACAGAGGATTCCAGGTTTTCGACATGAGTGATGCACCTGCACAACTCTTCCCAGGAAACACTTTTTTCACTTGAATTCCATGACTCTGTCCTCTCTCCTGGCTTGGCCCCACCCTCCCTCCTTCTTTTATTCGTGTCTTCTTTGCTAATTCATTTTCCTGTTCCCAATCTCTACATACTACTGGGTCCCAGATTTCACCAATGACCTAATGACCTATTTCCTCCTCTGCTAACTCACTAATTGGACAATCTCATCTCTTGGTAGAAAAAAACACACAACACCTTTATTGCAATATATCCCAGGTTTATATGTACACCATAGCTCTCTCTGGAGCCTAGGGTAATATAGGACATCTGAAACTCATTATATCAATACCCAAGTTCATAACCATGCCCCCACACCTCCATAGCTCCACTTCCCTAACTGTTTTCACTGGATACTGATACAATAAATGTCAATGCTATACTTGCACTTGTTCAGTCCTCCAAACCTTTGAGTCGCTCTAAATTCCTTTTTTTCTCTCAAACCCTATAACGAATCCATTAACAAACCCTGTTGTCTCTATCTGTAACGTCTATCTAAAATCTAGCCTCTTCCAAGTGAAATAAGCCAGTCAATGAAGGAGAAACACCACATGATCTCACTCAGTTGTGGATAATAAAGAAGATTATAAACTGATGAACAAAAAGATAGATACAGAGGCAGTAAAGCATCAAGCAGACTGTCAAATTACAGTGGGAAGGTTAGAGAGAGGTGGGGTAGATAAGAGATCAACCAAAGGACTTGTATGCATGCATATAAGCATAACCAATGAACACAAGACACTGAGGGGTTAGGGTATGCCTGCGAGGGGGAGGGGGCAATGGGAAGATATGTACACATGTAACATATTAATTAATTAACTAATTAATTAATTAATTAAATCTAGCCTCTTCCCTTGTTATCACCCTGGGAAGCCACAGCATCTCTGCCCTGAATTGGTACTGAACCTGGGACCCTTCAGTCCGCAGGCTGACACTCTATCCACTGAGCCAAACCAGTTAGGGCATGAGCCTGATTTAAAACAATGGTCAAACCTTGCTCTTTGGCAAGTATTTTTCTTTTCTTTTTTTTTTCCTATTCTTTTTCTGTTGCTCTTGCCAATGCTTTGCATCTTTGATCCCAAGCCTGGTTCTCCTTTCTAAGTTGGTTTTGCCTCCTGCAGGTTTTGCCTGGGTTCATTCCTTAAGCTTCCGGTGCCCATCCTAAAGATGGCAGCCTCAACCTCAGGCCTCAAGTCCTCATCCCCCATCCTGGCTACTGATCCTGAGTGTCCTCTCTCTCTCAGGCCAAAGTGACACATCAGATTACTCATCGGAAAGCTTATAAGAAGAATTGCTAATAACACTCTTCGCTGTCCTTGCCTGTAAATTAGTATTTTACAGACTTTTATTTCATGGATGCCAAACCGAAAGCATTGTTTTCACATTAAAAAGAAACACTATTTTTAGCTTGCAGCGGGAACAAGATGATATAATGCTGCAGTTGTCAACTGGCTTTTAAAATGCATGTAGCGCACTGGGACTCATACATATTTAAAAGGCCTAAATAATTGTCTGAAGCTCCCCGGTCTGCTTTTGAAAATTATCATTTCCACGGGGAGCGAGGGAGCATTTGTTCCTTGTCAACTGTCCGGACAGAATTATCATATTTGAAAACTTGTCCCTCCTGTTTGCTCCTGTTTGAGTCAGTTTTTGGCTCACTCTCAGTCCCCCTTCTTCATCTCCCCACTGCTTTCAAAACGCCCAAGTTTGGCATCTGGTCCAAAACACCCCATCACAGGTTCTTTCAGATAGAGGATCTGACTCTCCTGGGAACTTAGAGAGAGGGAGGTCATAAACCGAGGTCAAAGGGCATTGAACGGTCAGGGACCCTCTGTGATAATGCCTGGTGTCTCTGGAACATTCCTCGATTGGGTCTGTAGGATAAGAGATTTTCCTGGGTGAAAGAGGATGGCGATTCGGTGAAATACAAATAGCAGAGAAATTGCAATTCTGTCTTGTCCACTTACAAATAATGTTAACTTTGATACAATTATTATAAGGCAAAGCTCATAAGATTTATCCTGCAGGTTTATTATGAGAATGAAAGTAATGTTTTAAGAATTAGGCAAAATGCAGAGCCCAGGACCAGACACCTCTATGAAACTCAATAATAGATACTTATTATAACTTTTATCTTATTATTATCTATCTTTTAGGTAACAACATTTTGTATTATTTCAGAAAAAAAAATACGTAGTGTTCCAATCTTCAATATGGTGAATATCTTTTTTTAAAATGTTGCATTTGTTTATGTCAACATCATTAACGTGAGTTATAACTTAGCTCCAGGACATAGATGGAGCCTCAGACTTATTGAAATACATACTAGTAAATATAATCGCCTTATATTATTATTGGACTGCGATGCATACTAATTAGATCTGACCTATTTTTTTTTTTTTGGAGTTCTCTAATTCCTTGCTGTTTCTTAGAAAATGCATATATGTGCTAACAGTAAACTCTCCTCTTGAATCACTGCTTTCAAGTTGAGGTGCCTTTACAAACCAAATCGCCAATCCTGGAGAAACTGCAAATATCCAGTGTTTCTGTTTCTGGGAATATGGCAGGTGGTATATCACAAAGGTTCTGCCACTATAAACACCACGAAAAATTGAGCGAAAAGTAATAAACATATTTTTAATGCAGCGCAGAGCTCTAAGGAAAGAAAGGGAAATATCAAAGGACCAAAAACGAAGAAGAATCTGAAATCAGACATAGGCAGGCGCTGAGGTTTCAGCCACTCTTTGGGAAATTGAAATCTCAATAACTGAGAGTTCAAATTGTAGTAGCCATAAATGGTCAGGGGAAAAGTAGTTGGGCAAATACTAAAATCCTCATAAAAATCTGTGATGCTAAAAATGTTGCACCTTCACTAATAAGACAGTTTTTTAATGACACCTCAATAATAAAGAAAATGGGGGAAAACCTTTTCTATTTTGCTGTAAATTCCAAAGAGAGGAAAAGTCCCTAAGAATTTAAAAACAGATCCTTTGCTCATAAAAACTAAAAATTTGAACTTTGCAATGTCTGCATAATCCAGGATCCCCCAAGGTAATACATTTAGAGAATAGAGGTTTCAGGCTGGTAATACCTTGAGAGGATTATGTACTAACTACATCTCAGCACTCTTGCAGGATAAAGCAAGGGGCAAACTCTATCTCCTGGCTCCAATATTTCACTTGTCAAATATTTCCCCCATGAGGCATTAATGTTCCCAATGCCCCACTGTTTACTGAGCCAGGTCTTTGAAATTCTAAACCCCGAAATCAAAAGAGAAATTCTGGATAAAGGCAAGGGGTGTGACAAAGGGGCTAGGTGATGTGGGGCTGTGTCTACATGAAGCCAGTAGGAACCCACGCTAGCAATGGGAGCAGGATGCAGTTTAGGCTGAGAGGCTTTTAAGTTGAGCGTACGTGGTGTCTTACATGCCAGGCTATACATAATTACCACAGATAAAATTCCACACAAAGCAAACACCCTGAGCATAGTAAATAAGTGAACATAAAACCCAAGGAAATGTATAAAACCATTACACATAGTGAGGAGAAGCAAAACAATCCTAAAAGTAGACTTTCAAATAATTTATGTATGTAGTACGCCGGCTTAATGGGCTTTTTCTATCCTTAACTGTGGCTTGGGATTAGTGATTTGCCTCCAAAAAAAAAGCCCAGAGTGGAAAAGGGTTGAAAAGTAACTATACAGTGGAGAAACCTGGCAAACACCACCCTGGTCAGCTGACTAATATCAACATCATCAGGGATAAATCATGTCAATAGGCTGCACCTTGATGTGATGTGACGAGAATGGCTCTTTACCTGTCATCTCCTCAAAGGCCACAATCCCAGTCCAACCTTGAGAAAACCATCAGACAATCCCAAAATGAGGGGAATTCTAAAACAATATGTTTCTAGAACTTTTCCAAATTGTCATGGTTATCAAAAACGGTCACAGTCCGGAGAATCCCAATGAACCATAACAATTAAATGGAATTCGGCCTCCTGAGTGGTGTCCTAGAACAGCAGGAGGACACTGGGTGAGAAAAAAAAGAAAGTGAAACCCAAATGAAGTGTGGCCTTTACTGAACAGTAACATACCAGTGTTGATTCCTTTGTGGTGGCAAATTTACCATGAGTGAAGAAACATGACTTTGGGCAGTCTCTTCAGAAGATTGCTGCTTTAGTGGAATTAAATGATCCCTAGGGTAAATACTGGACTCATGAGAATAGCTTGAAAGTGAGCCTGGAAATAATACACTAACCCTAAGTAATGATGTGCAAGAACAAAGTTCAACAGTATTTAAAGAAATACAAAAATATCTAGCATCCCAAAAATAAAGATTCAAAATGTCCAGAATTCAATAAAAAATTACCAGGCACATAGCAATATATGTCTATATGGGGGGGAGAGGGCAGGGGTGAAAGGGAATCAATCAAAGAATAGGCCTAGAATTGTCATAGATTATAGAATTAGAATATAAATATTAATAAAGTGGCTATTATAAATGTTCAAGAAGCTAGAGAAAAGCACAAAAGTAATGAGTAATTTTTAGATTAAATGAACTGAATCCTGCAGAAATATAACTTATTCAAGTTAATATAAAAATTAGTGAAAAATACAATAGTTCTTTGATTAATAAAAAAAATCAATTCTGTGTTTTAAAAAAATGCCCCACAAAATATACCTGGCACAGTTGTTTTACTAGTAATTTCTCCAAATGTATCAAAAAGAAATACACAAAAACAATCTTATGGATAGTTTTCTAAGCAGAGAGACAAATAAATATTTCCCAGGCATTTGTATGAGGCCTGCATGAACTTGATATTAAAGCCTTACAAAGGCATTAAGAAAGAAGGGCGATTTTATTTTATAAACATGGATACAAAGAACACTAAAAACATAAGCTAATAATAGCAAAAAATATTACATATCAACTTATCTCTATGGATATATCATGAGATATATCATGACCAAATTTAAAATATTCTTGGAATGTAAGTTTGCTTTAACATACAAAAATATGTCAATGTAATTTTTCATGTAAACAAAATAAGAAGTATTCTACAGGTATTCAAGAAATTTTTTTAAAAGTATTACAAAAATTTCACTACCTTAACAAGCAAAAACTTAGAAGGAAACTTGGAAAGCATATTAGGAAATAACTAGAGGTCCGGTGCATGGATTCCTGCAATGATGAGGTCCCTCGACCTGACCTGCACCCTCTCACAATCTGGGACCCCGCAGGAGATGTCAGAGAGCTGGTTTCGGCCTGATCCTCACAGGCCGGGCCAAGGAACCCCAACGGTACACAAATCCATGCACTGGGCCTCTAGTGTGCATATAAGATCTTTGGTTAACCTCTTCCTGCCCTCCCCCCATTCCTCTGAGATTCATTAGTCTGTTCCATGTTTCCATGCCTGTGTGTTGAGTGTCTGCCCCCTGGTGATCAGTGAACATCATAGGTATTGGTCAAATGGTCAAAGGGTTGCGTAGGCTTTTATATATAGAAACTAGAGGATCAGTGCACGAGATTCATGCATGGTGGGGGAGGTGTCTCTCAGCTCAGCCTGCACCCTCTCTTATCTGGGACCCCTAGTGGGATCGGGCCTAAATGGGTGGTCAGACAACTCTCTCACAACTTGCCTGATCACTCACAACTGCCCATCCCTGCTATCCGGCCCCCCCCAAAATGCCCTCCCCTGAAGGCCTGGGTTCCCTTGAACTGCCCTCCCATGCTGGTCACCCCCAACTGCCAACAATTCCCTCCCCTGCCAGCCATCTTGTGGTAGCCATCTTATGTCCACATGGGGCAGCCATCTTGTGTCTTGGAGTGATGGTCAGTTTGCATATTACTCTTTTATTAGATAGGATCATTGGCAAGAGAAATTTTAAATATAATGATCACTTGAATAAACATTTTAGTAGTATATAAATTTTAGATTTAATGATCACTTGTATAACATATTCCTTTTTAATAGCACAGAAAATAAGGCATTTATGCCATGCCCTCACACCACTGTTAGTCAGCATTCTATTGGGCAAAAAGAACCAAGATATTCTTGAAGAAGGACAAGTGGAACAAAGACAAAAGTGAAAGGACTTACCCACTAATTTGCAAGATTTACTATACGATAAATCTTGTCATTTGGAAAAATATTTCTTATATAATAACTATTTGACAGAAAAATAGACCCTTTGAACAAAATAACAGTACAGAAATAGACTTACACACGTATGACCTCTTGATTTTGACAATGACTGTTCTCAAGAGCAATGAAGAAAAGCTTCCACTAATAGTGCTTGAAAACTGAATATCCATGTGGCTATTAAAAATCTTGATCCCTATTTCACAACTCACAAATAATAAATTTCAAGTGGATCTTAGCTCTAAGTGTAAAAGGCAAAATAATGGGGGAAATAATTGTATGAGAACGGAGTTTAAAAGACCACCCGTGAGGGAAAAATGGACTACATTTAAACCATCAACTTCTGTTCATCATGAGATTCCAGTAAAACAATTTAAAAATAAGCCACAAAGTGGGAAAATATGATTTCAATATACATAAAGAATGATTCCTATAAAGATATAAAAGAGCACTATCAAACCAATAAGGAATTTAACGTACAATCAATTACAGTAAACCCTCGGTTTTGGGGAACTCAATTTGACAGACTTCAGATTTAAAGGACAGAAGTTCTAGTCCATATGCCATGTGTGAATATTAACATCCTGTTAATTCTAAAATGCTTTTAACCAAGATTCACTTATAATTAAATTAACACGTAATGTACTTTCCTTTTTGTTATTAATTCACTGTTTTGTGTTGTTGTTTTTGTAATCCTCATTCGAGGATGTTTCTCCATTGGTTTTTAGAGAGAGTGGAAGAGAGAGGGAAAGACAGAGAAAAATTGATGTGAGAGAAATACATCAATTGGTTGCCCCCTGCATGCACCCTGACCAGGTCCAGGGGAGGAGCCTGCAATCCAACTGGAATCAAACCCGGGACATTTGGATCCTCAAGCCAATGCTGCATCCACTGAGCCAAACTGGGTAGGGGCGAGCACTGTTATTTTTAACAAATTGTAGCGAATGGGCCATATGTTGGAAAAAACACTGTAGTGATTTCACTGACATAAATATTACGTATCCACAACTGTAGTCTACATATGTAAATCCAAGAGTCACCGCTCCTAAACAGTGTTTGGTGAAGGATTAGCACGTGATCGTACAGCACTGCACGCAGTAATTAATTCTGCTGTCTCGTGGGATGACTTTCTGCAGCAGTTTCAACAGGTGCAGCCAATGTTCCCACATGTGCTAACCACGCCCAGGTTGTGTGCATTTCTTTACTCGTAGTGTCTGCTGAATGCATACATTTACCAAACCTACTTAGTATAAATTTAAAAGTACTAAAATACACATGAAAAACTTTTCTGTAAAATTAAGCTTCTCATGCATAGTTTTAATTACACAAACATGCCCATAAAAACAGGTAAACTGGTGGGTGACTATTTTTAACATATGCCTTTGGAAAACCTACTTTATTATATAGCCAACTTTCAGGTTTAACAGACACCCCCCTGGCTCAAATTAGTCCATTATATCAAAGTTTTACTGTACAAATCACTAAGACAACCTAACAAAAAGTTATAAGAAACTGGAAAAGGTACTTCACAAAACAGACAATAATTATATGAAGTTATATTTATATCAGTAAAATGTAAAATAAAATAATGAGACACCACTTCACCAAAATCCCTAAAATTTTGCTAGTTTAAGTTTGGTCAGAATGTTTTCAATCCTGAACATTGGCTTCAAACATTTTATAAAACATTTTGGCATTATGAACTAAATTTGAACAGAGAGCCTGAAAATATCTAGCAGAAAGGCATTAGTGTATATAAGAATTTGCATGTACAAGAATATTTATAACATTATCACAATAGCCACAAACTAGTAACCACACAAATATCAATCTACGCCAAATAATAAATCAGTGAAACACTACACAACAAAAATGTGAAACTACAACTACATGTCAACAGATAAATGAGTCCAACAATTTGGGTCAAGTAACACAAACATAAGCAACATTATTTACTGCATTATTCTATTTACGTAAAGTTTAAAACTAATACACAACTTCAGGAACCAAAATACTTATAAACTTTGGAGAAGAGAGAGAGGAATGTTTGGGAGGATATGTGAGGAGGGAATAAGAAGATGTTTGATACAGTTTAGAATAAAGAAAAACTCAAACAAATGGAAGTGTTCGTCAGTGTGTTCATGATAGATAAATTTATAGTTCATAGCTACCATGGAATAATATCCACTCATTTAAAACACTATGATACTGAGATAAGGCACTGAACTGCAACATGGGAAAATATGTAAAATGTGTTTTTTACATAATACCTCGCCCCCCTCCCCAAAAAAGTTTAAGATCATTACTCCTTCTCAGATTACTTTAGGATAATTAAAGGTAACTTCTTTCCCTACCTCAAGCAGCTTCTGCTGGTTCTTGAACATCAGAATACACCACTGGGAATGTAAAATGTGCCAGGCCTGGGAGAGCAAGGGAGACTGAACCAAGAGGCCTCTCGGGTCGGTAGGGGACAGGGTTAGCAATCGGGGAAACGCAGGAGACTGGTCTCCAGCGCACACACCTGCAAACCAGACTCTTAAACGTTTGTAGAGGCCCGCACGTGGGTCAGTGGTGTGTTCCGTCCAGGCGGTCTCTACAACGCTTAACCTCTCAAGGTTCCCAGCATGAGAATGGCGGGTGGAAACTGCTTCCAAGGACAGGGGAGGAGAGGAGGATCCTCTAACTGCCTGGGGCAGCTTTTAAATGACCTCCTCCAGGAATCTCCTCTGAGCTACGTGAGTCAAGGAAACTTGTTTCCTTGTGTTCAGTAAATTGTTTATGTGAGATAAACGAATGCCCTTTCTGCCCCCAAAAAGTTCCCCATTCTGTTTAACCTGGGAAAATGGTCTGTGTTGCAGCATAACTATAAGATTCTGTAACATTCTGTGATTTAAAATATTTTAACACTTCCTTTTATTTATCTAATTTTATTTTTTTCCATTTCTTTATAAATATATTTTTATTGATTTCAGAGAGAAAGGGAAAGAGAGATTAAAATATCTATGATAAGAGGATCATTGATTGGCTGCTTCCTGCATCCCCCCTACTAAGGATCAAGCTGGCAACCAGGTAGGGCACATGCCCAGGTTGTGGGCTCAGTTTCCAGTGTGGGCATGCAGGAGGCAGCCAATCAATAATTCTCTCTCATCATTGATGTTTCTATCTCTCTCTCTCCCTCTCCCATCCTCTATGGAATCAATAAAAAAATTTTTTTTAAAGGAGTGGGCCATTACATGTTCACTATGAAATGTACAGAATCTAGCTGAAACCTGTTTGGCTCAGTGGATAGAGCATTGGACTGCGGACCGAAAGGTCCCAGGTTCAATTCCAATCCAGGGCATGTACCTTGGTTGTGGGCACATCCCCAGTAGGGGAGAGGGGTGTGCAGAAGGCAGCTGATTGATGTTTCTCTCTCATCAATGTTTCTAACTATCTCTCTCCCTTCCTCTCTGTAAAAAATCAACAAAATATATTTAAAAAAAGAAATGTACAGTAATAGTAAAAGTATAATATGCTAATTAGACTGGATGATCTTCCAGAGGAAGCTGGGGCTGTGAGGGAAGACAGTGCTGATAGCCGGGGAGAGGAAGATCTACTCTTGCGTGAATTTCGGGCAGCGGGCCTCTAGGAGAGAAATAAATAATTTAAACAGAGGCTGGAGGTGATTTCCAGGCTGACCTAAGTGCGAGTCATTCAGTACAAATGAATCAAGTTTAAAAATACGCTGTGGGTCACTGTTGTGAGAAAATGGAAGAGGAGGAGGAAAGGAATTAGTATGTGCCTATTCGTAGGTAGCAATTCACCTGTAGCTCCCAAGAGCCAGGCTCATGCCCCGAGTCCCTCCAAGGAGAAGGCAGGCAGAGAGTGGATCAGAAAAGGAAAGCCTCCATCTATCTTTGAACGCTTATGTCTCCATTTCCCAGGCCACAGAGCCACAGAATCAGAGCTCCGTGGGCAGCAAAGGAATGAATGAAAAGACAGGGACCAGCCGAAACCGGTTTGGCTCGGTGGATAGAGTGTCGGCCTGTGGACTGAGATGGTGTTCATGGGAAAAGGTAACAAGGGCAGAAAGGTTCCGGGTTCGATTCTGGTCAAGGGCACGTACCTGGGTTGCAGGCACATCCCCAGTGTGGAGCATGCAGAAGGCAACTGATCAACGTTTCTCTCTCTTGATGTTTCTAACTCTCTATCCCTCTCCCTTCCTCTCTGTAAAAAATCAATAAAGATATTTTTTAAAAATTAAAATAAAAAAGACATGGGAGCTAATTCTGCCCTTGTTTCCTTTTCCCATGAACACCATCTCATACAAAGAATAGATCTTAAAACAAGACCTATTATATTTCTAATTTTATGTCCTGTTTTTTGTTTAAGTTGACTACTTTTATCATTGGCATCCATCCATGTTGGCCTGGGCCACATGCTGCTGGGGTCCTCCGCATCTTGGGGAGTGAAATGGCCCACGAGCTCCCAACGTTTGAATTTGGCCGGAGCACCCCTATCTCTGTGGTCCCCCAGAGGCTGTAGCTGTTCTGCATCACCAACATTTTTTTTTTTAATCACCAACAATTTTCCTTGGTATTTCAAATTGGTTTCAATGCCACGTGACTCTAAATAGTGCCTCCTAGCCTAGCCACAGGTCTCCGGGTAAAGCTGGACTGAATTGCTTTTGAGGCTGCAGCACTCCGGGGTGCCAGCCTGCCAATCAGCTCAGCAATGAGAAACCTGGATGGTTCTTCCGGGGACTGCCAAGCTCTGTCTCAGGATGCAGGGAGAGCAGAACCAGAAAACTACCTTCTAAACTGTTCTCTAAAGAACCCTGCCATGCTTTTGATCTTCCACTGTTGAAGAGCAAGTTCTAAAAAACACACAACCGCTAAAGACTTTTTCATGGTTTTAAAGGATGATATGATGATCATTAAAAAACGAGAAAATACAGGTTTGTATAAGAAAATAAACATCGCCCGTAAACCTAACACCCAGATAAATACACTGTGTATGCATTAACATATTTATTTTGGTCTTTCATCTCTCTCATCTGTTTCTCTCTGCATAAATTTAAAGCTAAGACATAAGCTGTGACTGTTTAAAGAAACCGGCCTTCCTTTCTTCTCTGTTTCCATCTCATACGTTCCTATGTATGTTCCGTGTAGGCCTCTGTCTTTTTAACTACTGCTACGACAGTTGCCTTTTTATCACTCTTTTACATCCGCCTCACCTCTTGCTATTACTTATTTACTCAAGTGTTGAAATCTTTCTCCAAATGCTTACAAAAGAAGGTAATTTGAAAATAAATCAACCCCATTTTCAAATACCCTTCTCCCTGGCCTTTCTATTCGGTCCTACTTCTGGCAGAATAATCCGCAATTTAAGGTCACACTAAGCCTCCAGCTAGCATTCCTATCAGATCCCAGGGATCTCTGGTCCTGGTGCAGGAACTTGGGGCTACCCATGACACTACCCCCTCACAGTTCTCACACCTTGACTAACCTTCTTATCATGTTCTTCCCCTGTTTTACAACCCAAATGACACTGTCATTCACCGTAATACCCCAAACTGACATATGTGAAGCATCTAATACTCCTCCCTCACTTTCATTCTCAACATAGAACCAGATCTGTATCCAGAATCACTCTGAATTCATCTCTTCCTGTCCTTCCGTATCACCCTCATTCCAACTCAGCTCGGGACTCTGTTGAATTGCAACAAAAGCCTCCTTCTTAGCTGGCTTCCCTCTGGCCCAAACTTTCTCTCATACAGCCTCCACATGGCCTCTTTCAAAACACAACTTGGCACCATCCTCATTGCCTCTGGAATCTATAACTCTATCCTTTAGAATCCCCAATAACTAGCTAACTAGCTAACTTTCTCTCTCTCTCTCTCTCTCTCTCTCTCTCTCTCTCTCTCTCTCTCTCTCTCTCTCTCTCTCTCTCTCTCTCTCTCTCTCTCTCTCTCAGGTGCCCAAGGAGCATACAAAAGCAGTGGTTCTCAACACGTCGTCACCACACCAACAGCATCAACATCCTTAGGAACCGGTAAAAGATAAAAATGTCAGCCCCCGCCAAGACCTCTAGTGGTGGGACCTGGAACTTCATACGCTTACAAACCTTAAGGAGTGCTACCCACATAATACAATTGAATGAAGTTTGTTTATATATTTTAAGAGGAAAAACTCTCCAGTATATACTATTATATGGCAGGGAGGAGGGGGAAGAGAAGCAAAACTAATCTATGGGGGTAAAAGGAAAGTGATTCACTCAGGACACGGAGGGAATTAATTGGAAGTGGGAATGAAGGAACATGCTTAATAAATATCAGTCATGATTATCTCATTTAGTTTCCATTAATATCATTACATTTCATTTAATTCCGCAGGTTTGGCAGCATCTTCGCTCTCCTTCTCGATCCTGTTAGACCACTATTGGTTGCTAACAGTTAGCCAGTTACTAATTTGCTTGCTTTCTGTCTTTTCCTCATTAATATACAAATTCCATGAGGGCAAGAGCTTAGCCTCTCTTGGTTAATCACTCTAGTCCCATCCCTAGAGCAATGCCTCACAGACAGCGGATTCCCAATAAGTACTTATTAAATATGTGAATGAAAAACATATTATCCACCTGTTCATGGCTGAAATCTGTAAGTTCACATCTCTGATGGCAGTGAAATGGCCCCTCCCTCTACCTTCCCCATAAGCCACCTCTCTGTCTGAATGTGACTAGTGGCAGAGATCCCGCTACTCAATAACACGGTCTATCTGGTGACTGGTAGTTCTGATTCTTAGGCAGTTCTTCCTTGTCCTGAACTGACAGCTCTCTCCCAATGCGAAATCGAGTCTCTGCATTGAAAGGGACCTCAGGTGAAGTCCCCCACGCCTGAGCACCCAGCGGCTCCTGGCTGCTGAGTTGTCACGCTGGAGGCAGCACTTAATGCAGATGAGAAGTGACACCCACGTTCTGATGCCTCAGCTGCCTGCAAAGGGCTGGTGACAACTTCCATTACCCAGAAGGACGAGCCAGGTGGCCTAGAAAAACTCCCGCCTCTCCAACCCCAGCTCCCTAATTAGATTAGCTCTGCAGAGCGAGCTGGGTCCCTTCCTCCGAGTCAAGTCCTAAATCTGCTTTAAGGTGTGCCGCTTCGGTGCTGCAGGCCTGTGAGAAAGAGGTGAAGTTGGGGACCGAGGGAACAGCAGGGGCTGAGTGACAGGAAGGACAAAGAGAAGGGGACTTGGGAAAATAAATATTGAAATGCACCCCCCCCCCCAGTTCAGATTTAGTGAAAAGATAATTTGTTTTAAGGTATTGATATGTGGACATTGTTCAACCTCATTAAGTTCACAGTGTTGAGATTTGGGAGGAAAAAAAAAATTCTTCATCCCATCTTGTAGGATGCTCAGATGTTTGACTTCAGAAAACCTTTAAATGAAACTTAAACTTATTAACTTTTGTCACACTTCTTTCTCTTCCTGGTTCTAGAGGTTAGCTGCCAGCGGTTGGAAATGTATGTCCCCTGTGTCCTTGAGACCTGCATTAGAAAGAGAACTACAGGGCTGTTGATGAGAAGTAAGGGCAGCTAAGGAGCTTTGAGACGATTAAGGGAAAGGTTGGGTTTATTTCAAAGTCTATTCCACTGATGATACAACACTGACATTAAAATTGCATTTCATCAACAACTCCTTTGAGCCAAATGCTCACACCTGAATCTGTGTGTTTATGTATATGTATAAGTGAGTTGTGACAACTACAAATCAAGAACAGTGCAGGAGAACGATCCAATTTTGAGTTCAGAAGAGAAATGATATTTACGTTTCACATAAAAAGAAATGGAATACACTAATGTCATTATATTGTTCATCTTGAAGTTAAGACATAGGATGTGACAGTGAGGCGTAATTTCTGAAATGGATATAAGTCTCAGAAAATGTGGGTCCTATATGAATGCTTTCTATAAGCAGAAGTCTATCTTATGGCCCTCAATAAACACAAAGAGCTTCTGTATGTCCTATCTGTTACTTCCAATGAACAAATGTTTCATATGAAGCGGGGATGGGGATTCAGACATAAATCAAATAGGAACTTGCAGTATGTTAGAGGAGAAATGATGTTTTCTAGTTTACCAGGGATGTGGTCTACAGCGATAGAGCCATTGGGAACCACCATAGAGAAATGGGACTAGAGCACCCCAAAGGGAGAGGTTATATATTACCATTAACTGGTAGCTGATGAATCATGTAAATGTACAGAATCAATTTAATGTCAGTAATTAAAGAGGAAAAAAATGGAAGGTGCCCTGAGGGATGTGTGAGTTACATGGGAAGAGAAAGCATTTCCATGCACTTGGGTGTTAGAGGATTCAGCATAGTTTTGGAGGATGGGACGGGATATTAGAGGAACCTGGAGTTAAAGGGACAGGAGAGGCCTGTCTGCAGAGGGTTTAATTGTCAGTGTGAGACATCTAGCCTAGGTACAGGATGTGCTGAAGGAGCCACGTAGGGGCTTTGGAGCAAGAATGGATAGGAAAAGCCTTGTGTTAGGAAGGTCACTGTTAACGGTATTTACAGAGAACAATTTCCAGTTCCTCATTCTGTTTCTTTCAGGAGAGGTAAGGGCCTCATTGGGATGAGGTGGCATTGGGATGATATTGGGGTAGAGAGAAGAGAAGATGGAGATGAGACTGAGGAGGGTAGAGACAAGTAGGGCAAGAAGTATCTGGTCTTTCTGACAATTAGGGATTTGAGCATCTTTTCATGTCTATTGGCCACCTGTCTGCCCTCTTTGGAGAAGTGTCTGTTCAGGTCCTATTCGTTTTTTAATTGGATTTGTGTGTGTACTTGGTATTGAATTGTATGAGTTCTTTATAAATTTTGGATATTAACCCCTTCTCAGATATATCATTGGGGAATATCTTCTTCGATTCAGTAGGTCACCTTTCATATTGTCGATGGGTCTCTTTGCTGTGCAAAATCTTTTTAGTTTGATGCAGTCCCATTTGTTTATTTTTTTCTTTTGTTTCCCTTGTCTGAGGAGATATATCAGGAAAAAAAATTGCTAAAAGTCTGAGATTTTATAGCCTGTGCCCCTGATTTTACAGCCTGTGTTTTCTTCTAGGAGTTTTAAATTTTTTTCTAAGAGGTTTAAGTCTTACATTTAAGTAACAGATATCTAGTCTCCATCCTCTTCCATAGTTTTTCAGTCAAGCCTGGTCTGATCCCATAACATTCATGCTGGGGCTGAAAGAAGATTTGAATGGAAACATCTGCACATTAGACAAAAGCAGCCTGCAGAGTCTCAGCCACTCAGGAGCCTTTGCTCCAGTTTCAAGTAAGAATCCCTTATCTTGCCGAAACCAGTTTGGCTCAATGGATAGAGCTTCGGCCTGTGGACCCAATGGTCCCAGGTTCAATTCTGATCAGGGGCACATACCTTGGTTGCGGACACATCCCCCCCCCCCAGTGGAGGGTGTGCAGGAGGCAGCTGATCGATGTTTCTCTCTCATCGATGTTTCTAACTCTTTACCTCTCTCTTCCTCTCTGTAAAAAATCAATAAAACATATTTTTTACAAAAAAGAATCCCTTACCTCACCCTTTCCTTAAGTTCTTTTGATGTGAGATAAAAGAATGTTTTAGAATACAAATAAACCCTACCTGGGAATTCTGATGGAAATTTATCTTTAATTGAATTCACATAAAAGCATCACTTTAATCCCACACACAGGAGTTGCTAATGACTATGGTCCTGTGTTGGGCCACTGCCCCTTTAAAAAACTGCAAATAGACACTTCCCTGAAAAAGAAATAAAGAGGTAGGAAAAGGTCATTGGAAGGGAAAGAAAAAAAAAGTAGAATATATTGTCCAGCCGCCATAGCTCAGTGGTTGAGTGTTAACCTATGAACCAGGAGGTCACAGTTCAATTCTTGGTTGGGACACATACCTCAGTTGTGGGTTCAATCCCCAGCATGGGGTGTGCAGGAGGCAGCCAATCAATGGTTCTGTCTCATCATTGATGTTTCTCTCTCTCTCTCCCTCTTCCTCTCCCTTCCTCTCAGATATCAATAAAAATATATTTCTAAAAAAGCAGAACACTACGTCAGAGAGCTATTAACATTTCCATTCGGACTAGCATCAATTCTCTATTTCCATTTTTGGACAATAAGGCTCCTCAAAACTTAAAGAAGCTATAATAGGCCACAACACAAGGTCTTCTCTCTTCAGTTATATCTGTATAAAATGTCAAGTTTATCGTCTTGCTATTATGCATAGCAAATCATTAATGAGGAGATATCACACACCTACTCCTGCTGTACTAATGGATTATCTTTTATTGATGCCGTGTCATCTAGGCATATTATCTTTCACTTTTATTCATGGACAAAATTTAAGCATTTATCTTTTCTTGGAACTGAAACACCTTTTAACGTGAGAAATGTATTGTTTAAAGGAAAGGTTTTTTATGGTTCATAGAAAGTGAAAGATATGTGGAAGGAGCACAATTAATTGAATATGTGTATTGAAATTCCTTCTCCGACCTTGTGTGTCACATTATCAAAGTCCTGTTGACATTTCTGTCTTGGAATCTTCACACATCGAGTGGTAGCCTCAGTCTCACATGACTCACATCATTGTGGCAAGAGAGTTCATGGAAAAAATTTTCACGGTCACCTCGCAGAGAAGGTTAGGTACCTCTGACCCTCTGTATGTACTAACGAGGCTCTTTAAACTGTGTATAAAAGAAAAAAGAAGGCAGAGATGCCTGGAACCTCACAAGTTAAAAACTCCTTGTGGATTATTTTCTAATGAAAACTTGCCACGGTCAAGTTTGGAAAATTCAAATGATAGAGAAAAATAAAAGTAGTACTCTGGCCAGGTGGCTCAGTCAGTTGGAGCATCATTCTGTACACCAAAAGGCTGGGGGTTGGATTCCAGGTCAGGGCATGTACAGGAGGCAACTGAGAGATGTTTATCTCACATTTCAATGTTACACTCTCTCAAAAAAAAGGGAAAGAAAAAGAGAATTAGTGAAATAGTGACTTTCCAGCATCTAAAATCCCTTAGTCCAAAGAAACCAAGCTCATATAATATCTTCAAGACTATTCTTTCTGTGTGTGTATCAGTGTATACTTGTTTATGAATATACAGATAACTGTTCATATTTACACAATAGATAATAGTGTATAAGTTTAATGATCTTTGTTTAGTGCAGTTAATAACATATATTAGAGACCTTTCTATAACAGAATATATATGTGCATATATATATATATATATATATCCTATCTAATAAGAGTAATATGCAAATTGACTGTACCTCTGCTACACTCACCGGCCACGCCCATGAGCCACTCAGAGCAAGTATGCAAATTAACCCAACCAAGATGGTACAGCCACAGAGAAAGCAGGAGAGAGGCTTGGTTTCCCCTGGCAATGGAGGAAGCCAAGCTTTCTGCAAAGCCTGGCCAGCAGAGGCCTCCACTTAAGGCAACAAAGATTCAATGGCTGCTGCCACTGAGTGAGGCTGGGTTGCCCTTGGCAATGGAGGAAGCCAAGCTTTCCACACTCCCTGGCCTCTGCTTAAGGCAACAAAGTTTCATTGGCTGTGCGAGCAGAAGGCTTGGCTCCACTCCAAACTACAAAGTTTCCATTGTAGAAGATAAATAAATCTCAGATATTAGGACCTCCGCTTGGGGCGTGGCCTGGGGCGTGGCCAGTCTGCAAACCACCCCAGGCCCCTCCCCCAGGCCATCCCATGCCCCAAGGTAACACCCACACTGATCCAGGACACCCTTCAGGGCAAACCAGCTGGCCCCCACCCATGCACCAGGCCTCTATCCTACCTAATAAAAGAGTAATATGCAGATTGACCATCTCTCCAATACACAAGATGACTGCCCCCATGTGGTCACAAGATGGCCACCACAAGATGGCCAGCAGGAGAGGGCTGTTGGCAGGGACTAGGCCTGCAAGGGAGGGCAGTTAGGAGTGATCAAGTCTGCAGAGGAGGACAGTTGGGGGTGACCAGGCCCACAGGGGAGGGCAGTTAGGGGCAAACAGGCTGGCAGGGGAGCAGTTAGGCATCCATCAGGCTGGCAGGGGAGTGGTTAGGGGGTAATCAGGCTGGCAGGCAGAAGTGGTTAGGAGCAATCAGGAAGACAAGCAGGTGAGCAGTTGGGAGCCAGCAGTCCTGGATTGTGAGAGGGATGTCCAACTGCCCGTTTAGGCCCAATCCTACCTGGATAGGGTCTAAACGAGCAGTTGGACATCCCTCAAGGGGTTCTAGATTGGAGAGGGAGCAGACTGGGCTGAAAGACACCCCACCCCGGGCACGAATTTTGTGCACTGGGCCTCTAGTGTGAGTGTGTGTGTGTGTGTGTGTGTGTGTGTGTGTGTGTGCATGTGTGTGTGTGTCCCCTTTATATATCTTAAAAGTTATTAAGTAGTCTATTATAATATTTACTTAGATTCTAAAAGATACCACTTATTTTCTGTTGTTTTAGATTCTAAAAGATATTGCTTATTTTCTGTTGTTTGTTATATCACAAACAAAACTGTGGTGAACATTCTAGTTTTAGTAACTTGGCCAAATTTTCCAGGTTCAAATCAAGAGACTGGAATACTAAATCCATGCCCTCAACTTTTTTATTTTCCTCTAAAGAGAAGTAACATGTTACACATCTTTCCAGCACCAGTATTATCACATGTAAAACTTTTGCCATTTGTATAGATGAAAAAGTTTACCTCATTTTTACTTTTATTTTCATGTAAATATCTTAATTATAAGTTTATTTAAGCATATTTTCATTTGTTATTGATTTACTTAGTTGTAAACCATTTAAGATGCTTTTTCATTTATTTGTTTTTTAAATATGTTTTTATTGATTTCTAAGAGAGAGAGAGGAAGGGAGCTGGAGAAAGAGAGAGTGAGAGAAAAAACACTGACCAGCTGCCTCCTGCATCTCCCTATGAGAGATCCAGTCTAACCTGGAATCAAACTGAAATCCTGTAGGCGCATGGGATGATCCTCAACCGATGGAGCAACACCAGCCAGGTCTCATTTTCATTTATTAATTGTATTAGATTTTTGTAGTATTTTTATAGTCTTAATAAAATACGTTACAGCTATTTAATCTTTAGTTTCTCACTTGTTTTAATTTTGTGATATCTTTAACATGAGTTCAAAGTTTTTATCTCCTTACTTTTACTATCATTTTAATTTTCATCTTATTAATTCTGAGTCCTATGATAGGCTATCTTCTCTACTTTAAGATAATATGTAAATTCAATCATGCTTAAATTTAATACTTTTGCAGTTTATTTTTCAGGTTAAAATGTGATCAAACTGGAAGTTATCCTATATAATAAAAGCCCAGCAACCAAACCGCCAAAATGACCAGAACGACCAGTTGAACAGTCACTATGACGTGCACTGACCACCAGGGGGCAGATATTCAATGGAGGAGCTTCCCCCTGGTTGTCAGTGCACTCCCACAGTGGGAATGCCACTCAGCTGACCAGGATGAGAAGCACTCCCACAGCAGGCAATCCCTGCAGGCCATGCCCCCCACCAGTGCATGAATCCCATGCACCAGGCCTCTAGGTTTGGTATAAAAAACAAGGTAGAACTCCAAATACCAAAAACTTTAAAATACACTACTGAAATAATCAGAAAATTCAGGAGAACTTTTAGGAAAAAAATAATAATGATATTTTTATGCAAGCACAATGGTTTTCTATTTATATAAATCGGTGGGCATGCATGTATAAGTATGCCTGTGTATTTACTTCAGCAGAATTTTAAAGTTTTCTTCATATAAATCCTGCTGTTCATTGTATACAGGAGCCTTATTTATATACTTGACTGCTAAATCCATAACTTGTGTTTATTTTCTCTACCTGCTTATTGCTCACACTTAGGAATTTTTTTTAACAAAATGCTTTCTTTAGCATTTCTGTGGACAATATAGTCTTTTCTCTTATGACATATTCATAGGATGAACTTACTTACTTATATCTTCACCAGAAGAGAGTTGCAGATAATAGAAACCCTGGTCATGGTTTTAAGAAAGCATTAACATCAGGAGTCCAGTCCAGCTTGGCCTCCAGATCTTTCCAGAACAATTGTGCAGAACTGACCCTCCAAAGCAGCTGCTACCTTAGGCCTCCCGGGGAACGGGAGAATCAGGACATCTCTGAGCCGGTTGCTGGCTTCCAGATTACACTGAATAAAAGACCACCCCCTTCATAACTGTCAGTCTTACCAGCTAACATCACAAGTGTTAGTCATGCTGTGTCTCTACCATGGGGAACCTGTAATGTGTACACATAGACACACTGGCTGTTAAGCCTCTTCAGTGCAGACTAGCTCACTCAGAGGAAGCTGGCATGTGACTTGAATGAACAACCTACCGTATTCGCTGTTATTCTCACAGTGAGCCACACTTGCACATTTGGATCGTGCTGTATTGCATTTATAAAAACAGTGCATTATATTTTTATATGTAATAGTATAAAGTATTAATATTTATAAATAAAGTGGGTCCATACCTTCCCATAATTGTTGTTCTCTTTATAAAATTTTTAAATATAGTTCAAATAATTGTGACCGTACCCCCTAATACAGATGCCTTAAAAACTCCTCCCACTCTTAGGTCGATGTCAGGATTTTTTTTTTAATTATGGTTCACTTACTTTTGCTGCTATGATATTACGGCACTGGTCTACCTTTTATATTTTACCTTTTTGAGTCACTTTGTTTTAGATATATTTCTTGCATGTAATACATATTGGGCATTGCTTTTTAATGCAATCTGAGCCTACAGTACTTTCAGTCGATTAAAATTTATGTCATTTTTCTATTGAACTAACAGAATTGGTCTCTCTTGTGTCCTCTTATATAACTTCCTTCTTAATATTTTCTGTCTTTTTTCTCTGTGGATATGCACTTTTTAGGATATATGGGATATGTGTGTGTGATTTCCTTCTTATATTTCAGAATATCTAATCTGATGATTTTTCAGTGAATAATTTTACTTTTATAGTACACTTAACTCTCTAATGCATCTTTGTACGATATGTAAGTGCAGGTAAAAAATATATAACTTTACATTTCTTATCATGCCCCTATTTCTTCTCCCTTTTTGTATTTATTATTGTTACTCTTATTAGTATATTCTTATTATTACTTCTTCTATTGATGTACCCTATACCTTATTCTTTTCCATTTTAGGTATATCTAAATTAAGCTGAAGCTATTAGCTATTTAAAAATATGTAAGGGAATTTGCACTTTCTTTCTCACTTCCTTTATCACCCCCATCCAGGTTTTGTTTTTGCCACATTTACTTTTATGTTGTCAGAGTTCCTGATATTCACTTACTGCAAGCATATTCCCAGAAGAAGTGTAGACTTTGTTCTATTTTTAAATGAGTTCAGTGCTTACCATCAGTCCTACATCTGTGCTTTTCACCTTTCATATCCGGTTTTGTTATCAAGTATGTTTTTTTTTCTCACAAGAGTATCTCATGTTCCTTTCAAAAAAATAAAAAATAGCCGAAACATGTGTTTGAGCAATACACAAAAAAATTCAAATGTTCACCAAACACGAAAAAGATGCTTCATATCACTAATAATCAAAAGACTATCAAATAGACTGTAATAACATCTTATTTTCTTTTGTGACAGAGTTTGCTAGTTGTCTACCTGAGTATCTATTCTCCTCTTCATCTGTACCAGTAAAATCTTGCTTTTTAGTTAAGCACATTGCCACTGAGAAAAAAAAAACACCTGCAATTCCCAAAATCACTTGCAACTAAATATATTCATGTGGTGCCCTACCCAATGAGATGTAATTGGGAGTGTAACATGGAATTTCTGGAGGTGCTTCTGAAAGACGGTCAAGTCATCTTTCCCCTTTTTTGTATTTATTATTGTTACTATTGTTGGGCATTGCTTTTTAATGCAATCTGAGCGTACAGTACTTTCAGTCGATAAAAATTTATATCATTTTTCTATTGAACTAACAGAACTGGTCTCTCTAGTGTCCTCTTATCTTAACATTTTCTTTGTTCTCTGTGGATATGCACTCTTGAGAATATATGGGATATGTGTATGTGTTCCTCTGTTTCCCCTCCTTCCAATTGGCAATGCCGAGGTGCTGGCCAGAGCTCTCTAGCAGACTTTCCTGTACTATAAGTTCACCCAGAAGCAGAAAAGCCATGCGCTAGAATTGTGACAATGAACTTTAGGAGTTGGGGACCATTAACATATAGTGGACTATTTCTAAATTATATATATATATATATATATATATATATATATATATATATATGATATATATTTTTTAATTGATTATTTTACAGAGAGGAAGGGAGAGGGATAGAAAGCCAGAAACATCAATGAGAGAGAAACATCGATCAGCTGTCTCCTGCACACTTCCTACTGGGGATATGCCCACAACCAAGGTACATGCCCTTGACCGGAATCGAACCTGGGACCTCTCAGTCCACAGGCTGATGCTCTATCCACTGAGCCAAACCAGTCGGGGCTATTTCTAAATTTTGAATACTAGATTTTATACAATTTTACATTGTTTGAACCAATAGCATTTCCGTATTTCTGTTTCGCGCAACTGAATATACTTTACTGACAGGCTAATTATGTTGAGAAAGATGTTTTACATGTGTTGGCAAGAGCGCTGGAAAACAGGCAAACTCCTACAGGATGAGTAAGAGTCGGTGAGAAATGTACTCCATATGGAAACCCCACAGATGCAACGAGTTTGCTCCCCGGAAAAGGCTGTGGGAAGTTTTGACGCTTACATATAACTAAACACTCTGCGGATCCCCAGGATCTGGCTTTACGGGTCACGTTTTCTGAGCAGAAGGGGGACGCCTCCCCTCAGACAGGAAGTTGTCCACAGCATCCCTCCGTCTTTGGTTCCCTCACTCAGAACACCAGTGTACACCCTGAGTAGGAAAGTGGGTGCTGGCTACCCACAGGTCAACAACAGTCTTGTATGAGTTAAGAATGGCTGATTAGCCGAAACGGGTTTGGCTCAGTGGAGAGAGCATCGGCCTGCAGACTGAAAGGTACCAGGTTCGATTCCCGTCAAGGGCATGTATCCTGGTTGCGGGCACATACCCTGTAGGGGCTGTGCAGGAGGCAGCTAATCGATGTCTCTCTCTCATCGATGTTTCTAACTCTCTATACCTCTCCCTTTCTTTCTGTAAAAAAACAATAATATATATTTAAAAAAAAAAGAATGGCTGGTTAGTCAAGAAGAGATGCCAAATTAGTTGAAAATAATTCCACAGATATGAGTAATACCACTTCACCATATTCCGCAACTGTTTGTGAGTGTCTACCAGGTGTCACAGTAATTCTACGAGCTTGGGAAATGAATGATGGATGAGATAGAGCCTTCATTAGCCAGAAGAGAGCTTTTGACTTCTCTGAGCTGCACTTTTGTTTTGTTTTTTTTTAAATAAATCTCTTTTTTATTAGTGTGTCACATGTATACATATCTTCCCATTGCCCCCCCCCCACTCCCAGGCATACCCTAACCCCCCAGTGTTTTGCGTTCACTGGTTATGCTTATATGCATGCACACAAGTCCTTCGGTTGATCTCTTATCTCCCCCACCTCTCCCTAACCTTCTGCACTTCTCTCTTGATGTGCTGGGTGTTTTCTATGCACTGACTCACTTCAATTTACTAATCGTGCTGTGAGTGGACAAGTGTTTGCTTTGTCTTAATGTGTGAACTTCCGTTCAAGGAGTTTAATCTTAAATAACAGAATGAGTCCCTGCAAGCAGTCCAGATGAGTGATAGAACCACAACAGCAGACACCGGGAAATGATCCCAAAGTGATGGTTCTGTCCACCCACTGTCCTTCACCTCCAATGCCCGCCACCCCAGTCTCTGTCTTTCGGGTCCTTATTTCAGTGCCTCCACCTGCACAGCCTCTCCTGCTCTCTGACACCAGTGTGAATTCTCACACTGACCAGTTTGTATATCTCGTGTCCTGTAGTTTATTCAATTATGGCTACTTGTATGTTTGAGTATCTATCTGCTAGTTAATGAATTTCTTTTATATATATATATATATATATGAATTTTTTTATTGATTTTTCACAGAGAGGAAGGGAGAGGGATAAAAAGTCAGAAACATCGATGAGAGAGAGACATCGATCAGCTGCCTCCTGCACACCCCACACTGGATATGTGCCCACAAGCAAGGCACATGCCCCCGACCGGAACCGAACCCGGGACCCTTCAGTCCATAGGCCGACGCTCCATCCACTGAGCCAAACCCGTCTCGGCTAATGAATTTCTTGAAAGAGCTCTGATCTCACCTGAGAACCCGACTTTGCATCTTGCATAAAGAGCATGTTCAGCTCAGCCAGCTTGGCTCAGGGGTTGGCTGTGAACTACGAACGAGGAGGTCACAGTTTGATTTCAGGACACATGCCTGGGTTTGGGGGCTTGATCCCCAGTGTAGGGCCTGCAGGAAGCAGCCAATCAATGAATCTCTCTCATCACTGATGTTTCTCTCTCTTGCTTTCTCTCTGAAATCAAGAAAAATATATGTTTTAAAAATATAAAAAGAATGCGTTCCAATAATGTGTGACGAAATGATTGGATTGAACATTTCCACATCAGATTATGGAGGATGTAGTAACGTCTCTTTACCAATTTTATTCATGTCACTAAAATATGATAATAAAGTTAATAGCATCTTTCTGAGAGGTATACTTTTCAGTGCGAGAAGTTTATACTGCATGAATTTTAACAATTAGCAGCTTTTTTCAGTTTACGATGTTAATTGGATTTTTGATGGTGACGGTAAATGAAACAGCATCAAATCCTATGCGTTTAGATATAGCACCCTTGTTATCTCCAGTGCGAATGCAAACGTAATATCAGCAACACATTTTGTAGAGGCTGCAATTATTTTTTTACCCAAGAGCACATCACAGGTTTACACATTGAGAGAGCATCATGTTTCTCTTCCTCAGAGATGCATGTTGCATCTATCTCATGGAATCTGACAGAATGCCAAAACTCTACAAGGGATTACCATAGTGTGAACAGTTGTGATCCAATCCATTTCTCTGCTTTACATTTTTTTGGGAGCAAAAAAAAATATTTGGAGATAGTAAGAAAACATATTATTCTGTTCAAAGCCCACTGTTGACTTACACTGCAAGTGTTTGAACCATTTGGGGAATACAGTGGTACCTTGAGATACGAGTTTAATTCGTTCTGTAACCTTGAGGCGTGGGAAACTATGAGACGCTGGAGTCGTGGTAAACTGGTGGGTCGTGTGCAGCTGGCCGATCCACGTGATTACTCCTATCTCAAATGTTGCTCATATTTCAAAGCAGAAATTGCTCGCTCGATGGCTCGTACCTCAAAAATCTCGTTAGGGCACTCGTATCTCGAGGTACCACTGTATTTAAGTAAGCCAGCCAGCTATTCAGCAAAACATACCCTCTGCTTGAATTTCATGGTGTAGTACAAGACACCTCCCTTCTTTATCATTTTTCAGTGAGAATTACTACAGAGTCTCCATAGCAAGTACAAAGGCAGATTAGTCTCATTCTATTAAAGTCTGGTTGTCAAGAATGCCTGCCCCAGCCCCTGCAGCAGACACTGCTTCAGTAGCAATGTCGGCTGTCAATCCTTCTACACAATATGGTGGAACACAACAAACAATAGAACCGTCAGAAAGATCCCACACACCCGGGACACAAAGACAGCAATTTTTTCTTCCTCTTCCTGTGTTTTTATCCTTTTCTCATTCTCAAATTTTCTCTGTCTTTGTTTTCTCTATCTTCCAATTCTCAACCTCACTTTTCTCTTTTGTTATTTTCCACCTCCTACTCTAAGTCTGTCCAAAATTATAAATCCCATTGTTAATCTTTCCATTTATCTGTCTTTTCATTAAAGCTTTCATCCAGCCAATGGGATGTTCCTGGTCTAACCAAAATCACTTCAACAACCTCACACAGGGGAGGGGAGCCATCCCTGCGGCCTGCAAATAGGTCGCCGCCTGAGGGCATGGGTTGAGCAGTTTTATCTCATTATTTCTGTTTTCCCCAACAGATTGGTAACAGCCAGAGTAGGCAGATCTTATAAGAGCTAGTGAAGCCATCGAATATTATTAAGCACTCTGGTGGCATGATCAAATTTATATTTAGAAGTTTCATTACATGAGTAATGTCCAAATAAATGAGGGATGTTACAGTGACAAGCAGGAAGACACAGGCACACTGTTTAAAATAGTTTTACTTTAGAGAGAATAGTCAAGTTTCTAAGTGGAGGCAACAGTGGTCAGGATGAGGAGGTAGAAGGCTAGAGTAGGTACTTGCTGCTTTTAGTGAGTGGGTGCCCTAACATACGAGATTTTTGAGATACGAGCAGTTGAGCAATTGATTTTTGCTTTGAAATACGAGCAACATTTGAGATACAAGTAATCGCGCAGATCGGCCGTCTGCACACGACCCACCAGTTTACTGCAACTCGAGCGTCTCATAGTTTCCCACACCTCAAGGTTACGGAATGAATTAAACACCTCTCGAGGTACCACTGTACTGAAGACTCACCGGGGTGATTATGAGAATTAAATCCCTGGGGAAGCAGAGAGAGGAGATTTTTAGTTTCTCCTGGAATCAGTGATGAAAAAGAACCCGAGGCCATAATTCCCCAACCACACATAAACGAAGTTTAAGCCCTAAAAACAATAATTAGACAAGACCAATGGGGACTGTGTCTAAAACAATGAAGAGTCCACGTTACTCTGCAAGCACAAAAATAACCGATCGTCCCCCTGCTCCAATCATGGGAGAGGCTACTCTTGACCAAATGTCAACTTGAACTTCTCTTGAATCAGCCCGCTGCCCAGGTAAGAACTTCCAGGCCATACACCCTCTCGCTTGCTTTCTGAGATCGCACAGTTCAGAACTGTTTCCCACCGTGCCCCTAAAGTGCATTCTCCGGAGCCCACAGCAAATGAGATAAATTTGATTGTGTTTGGCTACCAGTAATGGCTGCAGCCTGACCTGTGTCTGCTAAACATCAATAAAAACATCTAGTTGAAGATCCCCGATAAGTTGCAGGATATGTGGGAAGGAGCACATCAGAGAGAGCTCGATATGTGGGTGATCTTTGACACGGAAGAATCTAATGAGATTTCCCACAGAGAAAACATGGAGAGGAGGGGCCAGATAGGACCCTGCGCATCCCACATGTTTCAGGGACCGGCGGAGGAGAGGCGAAATAAAGGAACTTTAAAAGCTTCTCAATGTCAGCGAGACAAGAAAAGAGAATATTCTGAGAAGGAAGGCATCCTTCAGAGGATGTCAAACGATACAGAAATAGACGAGGGTGATCAGCATTGAAATATCTCCCATCAACAAGCCAAATGGAAGAACCGCCAGGAGCCGTCCTTTCCTCGGGGTGGGTACAAAGTCTAGTAGCCAGTGCAAGTTGCACAAAATAAAGGAGAAAGCGATAATGACGATAAAAATAGCATTCTAGTAATAGTAACAGTTTACAGGGGGGAAGTACTTACTGCGTCCAAGGCACTTTTAAAAGAACTGCACAGCCGAAACCGGTTTGGCTCGGTGGATAGAGCATCGGTCTGCGGGCTGAAAGGTCCCAGGTTCGATTCCAGTCAAGGGCATGTACCTTGGTTGCGGGCACATCCCCAGTCGGGGACGTGCAAGAGGCAGCTGATCGATGTCTCTCATCAATGTTTCTAACTCTCTATCCCTCTCCCTTCCTCTCTGTAAAAAATCAATAAAAATATTTTTTTTTTAAAAAGAGCTGCACATGTTTTACCTGATTTAGACTCTGCCCAATAACCTCCTGAGCAGGGACTAGACTCACCGCCACGTGAGCAACAAGGAAGCACAGAGTGGTACAGGAACTTGCCCAAGGCTGCACAGCTAGCAAGGAGAAGGGCTGACATCTCCTCCACAGGTGCCTCCACAGCCATGCGAGCTGGGATAGAGAGATCATGGAGGGAGGAAGAGGGGGATTGCAGAATGCATGGGAGGGACACATCCAGGCAGGCACTGGCATGAGTGAAAGGCACACAGTCAGAGAAGCATTAAGCTGCCCTCCTATTATTCCTTTACAAATTAAAAAGGCCAGGATTTCTTCTGACACTAAAAATAAAAATCTTCTCTGCAAGAAGAACTTGGCTTGTGGAAATGACAGGTCAGAACCTTTCCATGCTGGCTAATGGATGCAGATTCAGCAGAGCCAGACATTTCTGGAGGATAATGAGGAGGTGCCGGACTCTGCTCGCCCCAGCCACCGCCTGGAGGTTTTCACTGCCAGGCCGGCGTTTAATAACTGGGACAGGCAGGGGCATTTCGGCTATTTTTAACCTGCCACCCTGACTCATTTTAAACCTCTTTCATCAGAAGTTTTCCGAAGCCTGAGAGCCTTCTAAAAACCGCCGGCAGAAGGACAGGCGTGGGGGGGTGGGGGGTGGGCTGGGGCATCTGTGGACAGACTGTTCCCAGCCGAAAAGTCAACTGGCCCACGTGAACGCCATCGACAACGGGAACCTGCAGGTTTCCAGGAGGCGACAGGGAAGTGGCAGCCAGGAGCTGCGGACCGTTCCCATCACTTCGGCAGGCCTAATGAGAGGGGACGAGGCCAGGGCGCGCCGCAAACGTTTGCAGGTGCACGTCAAGGCTGACAGCTCGGGCTCCCTTCCCCGAGCCTTTCCAGCTGGGTTCTTTCGCAGCCGGTGCTGCTCTGGGACGAGCAGACGTGGGGCTACGTGGCTCTGGCTCTCGGAGCTCTCGCCTCCCATCAGACTGGATAGCAGGCAAAGCGGTGTTCCCCATACAACACACGAAGAGCATGCTTTTCCGCCCAGGAGGATATAATCTCAAAAGGGACACATGTAAAACAATGCAAGCAAAGATAAAAGAAAAAAAAAAAAAAAGCTGAGACCAGTTTGGCTCAGTGGATAGAGCATCGGCTTGTGGACTGAAAGGTCCCAGGTTCGATTCCGGTCAAGGGCATGTACCTTGGTTGCGGGCACATCTCCACTGTGGGGCATGCAGGAGGCGGCTGATCGATGTCTCTCTCTCATCGATGTTTCTGACTTTCTATCTCTCTCCCTTCCTCTCTGTAAAAAATCAATAAAATATATATATTTTTAAAAAATACCTCCTTCTGTGGTTCATTCATTTGTTCACTCACTAACTCACTGGAACACTTACTGAATGTCTGCAGGGACATGGAGATCAATGAACCCAGCCCTGCCCCCAGGAAGCACGTGGTCAGATGGGGAAGAATAATGTATAATCGGATGATTGCAAGGCGGGGTGGAAGGTAGAAGGCACAGCGAATGGGAGAGCGCAGAGCAGAGGTAGCGAACCCCACGCTGGCAATATAGGGTGCTTCCCAGAGGAAGGAAGCTTGGATTTGTAGTTCAAATTGGGGAGAGTGGGCTGGAGAACGGGAGAAAGTACCCCAGAAAGAGAACTCAGTGTGTAGAGAGACACTTTCAGGGATCTGCCAGGAGCTGGGTAGAATGCAAGGATGATGCCTGGGTATCATTCACTTTACCTGGCGTGGCTTCCATGCACATAGTCTGCTGCTGCTTCTTATGGAAATGATCGTTAACTCACAGTCCCTAGAGCAAGCATTTCTCAATTTCTCAAGGATGTCTTTCCACAACAGTGTGTGTGTGTGTGTGTGTGTGTGTGTGTGTGTATGTGTGTGTGTGTGTGTGTGTGTGTGTGTATAACTAAACCACTGACCTTAAGAAAGAAGAAAATAAAAACAAAAACGGAGAGTAACATTTCTCAGGCACCTAATATGGACTGTGATCCTGGAAGTTTATGTAATTATCCAATACTCATTACTTTACGCATTAATTCACTCATGGGCTAAACTTAGCACTATTTAAATACAGAATGTAAACATGGGCATATATAAAAAACAAAGTTGGTTTAGTGTAATACATATAGAAATATGTTAACACATTGCCCTAACCTAACTGGTTTGGCTCAGTGGTTAGAGCGTCAACCTGTGGACTCAAGGGTCTCAAGTTCGATTCTGGCATGTACCTCGGTTGCGGGCACATACTCAATAGGGGGTGTACAGGAGGCAGCTGGTCAGTGTTTCTCTTTCATAGATGTTTCTATCTCTCTGACCCTCTCCCTTCCTTTCCGTAAAAAATCAATAAAATATATTATAAAAAAAGAAATATGTTAACACTATAAAGATTGTTCAAATGAATGAGGGGATTAAGAAGAGGAGATATTTAAGCTAGATTTCATTGATGGATAGAAAATAACCAAGTCAACTGGAGAAATGGAAATGCTATGCAGAGAGAATTTTTAGGCTTAGGGGTAGGCACATATAAAATAATTACAGTGGTACCTCAAGATACGAGTTTAATTCGTTCCATAACCTTGAGGCGAGGGAAACTATGAGACGCTTGAGTCTCGGTAAACTGGTGGGTCGTGTGCAGCCGGCGATCCGAGCAATTACTCCTATCTCAAATGTTGCTCGTATTTCAAAGCAAAAATCGCTCGCTCGACGGCTCGTATCTCAAAAATCTCGTATGTTAGGGCACTTGTATCTCGAGGTACCACTGTAGTTTGCCTGGTAAGATTAATCAAATTATCAGAAATAGAGAAAAAATTAGAGTTGCAAGCAATAGCTAGATTTGAAAAAGCTTGCATGTCATAAAAAGCCACGTAGACTTTCCTATAAGCTTTACAGTCACAGTGAGGGGCTAGGAAATGGTTCACTCTGGGAAGAACACCATCTTGAAGAGCTGAGAAACCAAGTAGAAAGGAGTTCGAGACCAGTGGAAGGGGAACTGACTAGAAGGTCACTCCCATTTGCCAAGACATGGCGAGTGCCTGGTTTATGGCAATGCTATAAACAATGTGCAACCCCCCAACTCAAAAAATATGTAACAGAATTGGAAATCAGATGCGAGGGATGGAAAACAGGTTGCAGTCAAGGATGACCTCTGGGTTTGGGGCTCGGGAACGAAGCGGAGCTATAGCACATAATCACTTCTCAGACCTCCCTCCTTTTTCTTTTCTCACAGGAACAGGGACGCGCAGGGAAGTTCATTCATTTCCTAAGTCGTGTAACTTGCTCAGTGACCAATCTGGGATTCACACTGGCCAAAAATCATGCTCCCTCCCAGGTGTTTGGGAAGAGGGGTGTTCTAGAGTCAGGGGGAAGGCACAGAGTGAGAGAAGAAACGCCAAACTATCACCTCATCTGAAGAATGGAGGGCTGACTAAGAATCATAAAAGATGCCGAGACCGGTTTGGCTCAGTGGATAGAGCGTCAGCTTGAGGACTGAAAGGTCCCGGGTTTGATTCCGGTTGGGGGCATGTACCTTGCTTGCGGGCTCATCTCCACTGTGGGGCGTGCAGGAGGCAGCTGATCGATGTTTCTCTCTCATTGATGTTTCTGACTATCTATCCCTCTCCCTTCCTCTCTGTAAAAAATCAATAAAATATATTTCTTAAAAAAGAATCATAAAAGATGGAATGGGAAGTGAGGAAGCAGCTGGAGCTGGCCCGTTAGTTTCACTGCCTCTGTTTACAGTTTGGGTTCCTCAGAATCACCCACCGGCGGTCTGACACATCTTTCCTGCTTTCACCCTCCTCATCCTGAAGTCTCTCAACACAGCATGAATCCATGTTACCTGGACTTTAAAATATAATCAGAAATAACTCGCACTAATAACTTCCTTGAGCGCATTCAGTAATGAAAGCGGTGTCATATTTTCCCTGCGATGTGAACCATCTCTCCTCCCCAATCTTTCTCCCCTTCTCATGCCCGGAAAATTTTTAACCCATCAAAGAAGCACTGATGCTCAGCTAAACGTCATTTGAGAATTCTTTCTATCAAAATAAGAAAATGAGATGAGGGGAACCTATCAGTTATAAATGAAGACCCTTTAAGGCTCACACATATTTCTGGGTAACAAGATGAAGCCATTAATCCAGGAGGACTTCCTCCATTTATCTCTCTCTTCTGTTCTCATTTCATAAACACAAATTTTCTGTTACACTCCCAATACATTTGTTGGAAGGGGGAGGGGGGAAGAAGGGAGGGGTGAGCGATGAATTAAACGAACACCCACTCGATAATTCCTGGCCTTTTCCTTTAGCATGACAGTTTTATCAGTCAAGCAGAGAGATAATATGATGAGGATAAAAAGCTAATATTCTCTCCCGGTGAAAAAGAATCAATGACACTTTCACCCACAGCTTTATTGAAAAATAGATGATAATGGCGCAGGCACATCTACCAGAGCGAGCTGCTTGAAGCTACATTTAGCAACTTCTTAGGAGATGAAATATAACTGGGACTGTAGCCGAGGCCCACAGAAGTGGTCTGGGAATATTTCTGAAAAGGAATGCCATAAACCCGGTCTCCACGCCCCCCAAAAAAAAGCCTAAGGAGGAGCAATGAAGTGCCGTTTATGGGAAAGGCAGAGTGAAGGCCGTAAATCGCTCGAGCTGCATGCGTTTCACGGCCAACACTCTTGTTTGGTGATCCTAACGGTTTTAGCCGTCGGGGAAACGGGCTCCGACTTCTGGGCTGCACCTGTTAAACAAGGGAGAGGCCAGAAAGGCAGACACCTATCACACTTTTACTGTCCTTCCCAACTGGAGCGGTTAAAGTGCATGTGTTTGAGAAGAGCATATTCTGGACCCTGCAGGAGAGGTTCCAGAATATTCTCCCCTCAAGATGCCTAATTCGTTTACTTGCATAGTGTGAACCTCATGGGTCAGAATGCAAAAACTACCGATTGGGCTACATTCTTGAGCGAGTTTGAAAGAAAATGACATGGTTAAACTTCTCTGGATACTGATTCAAAGTGAATGAATGACTCTGAGGTTGAGTCTGGGTTTTGCGGAAGAAAATAATTCATCAGAAATCTGACTTGTGCTATTTCAGATTTCTGGAGATCTGCATTGGTTGGTTCTAAAGATTCAGGAATAATAAATGTTTAGACAAATCTCGCTGTGGTTTTTTTTTTTTTTCATGCATGCTCAAAGACTTGGGTGGATCAACCGTAAGCTTATTCTGTCCTGTCTCTCTTCCTGAGCTGGTCTTCCTGTTCTACTGGATTTTTTTTATCTTGGAGAAGGCTCCCTGGCTTCTAGAATCATCCAAAATTCATGAGACTAGCAAGAGCCCCAAAGCCTGATCTTCAATAAAGCATATTTAAAAAGGAGACTCAAACAAGTCCCAGGGCTTTTTAAGCACATAAAAAGGCGGACTTCTAACATCATGGCCAGGACCAGCTACATAATTTCCAGGGTCCAATGCAAAATAAAACGCTAGGCACCTTGTTCAAAAATTACTAAGAATTTCAAGTTGGTGAGAGCAGAGCATTAAAGCAGGTCCCTGTATGTCACACATCATGAAGCCTTAATAACACCCAGGGCCTTGACCGTCACCAGCAAGTCTCAGTGGGGTGTGGACTAAGGAGATGGAAGAACCTGGCGCTCATCTTCAAACTTGGGACATGTCACTAACACCCCGCGGCTACGGGTTCTTTTTCCTGATAAACAAGGGCTCTGCCGGTGATCAGACAGGACTGAAGCTGTTTGGGGAAGAGAAATGTCAGCAGGTTATCTAAAAAAAAAAAAGTGAACATCTTCATTAAATGGACTCTCCCACAGAAAGTGAGCATCTTCATTACATGGATTCTCACATCCTTCTCCCTACTCCTATGTATCTCTCTGGCAGTGGTGATCTATACAGTGCAAGTCCTCAATAACTTCATGAATATCACTTTGACGTTGACTCCCAACACTTGTGAAATAATAAATCAGTGCATGCTCCTACTGGTTTGGGTACAATGTCACACTCTAGGTCAAAAAATCACCTTTGGCCGAGACCGGTTTGGCTCAGTGGATAGAGCGTCGGCTTGTGGACTGAAAGGTCCCAGGTTCGATTCTGGTCAGGGGCATGTACCTTGCTTGCGGGCACATCTCCACTTTGGGGGTTCAGGAGGCGGCTGATCAATGTCTCTCTCTCATCGATGTTTCTGACTTTCTATCTCTCTCCCTTCCTCTCTGTAAAAAATCAATAAAATATATTTTTTAAAAATCACCTTTGGTTCCATTTTCTGACTCAAATTTAATGTATGATGTTCAGTCATGTTCTTTGTTATTGGTTACATACTCAAACTACACAAAATGCCATTAAAATAAAATGCAATGCATTTTTCACCACATTATAACATTTAATACAGTAGGGGCCATCTTGTTATAATTTTAACCAATTATTTGACTGAGAAAATAACATTGTACTCTATGTATGGGGTACCTTATTCTCTGGACTTCATCCATGCCAGTCCTGCAGCCATGCACGCTCCTGCTCAGAGCCTCTTCTTCAGAGAGTGCCATTGGAGGCTCCTTCCTCTGAAACTGATGCGGCTCCTTTAACCTCACCCCAAGTGATCTGCTCCATTCCCTTATTTCCATATTTCTCATGCCCCCAAAGATCCAGTATATTAAGACACCAATCCCTTGTTCACCCATCCATATCCTAAGCTGAGGCCCAACACAAATGAGATTATTGCAGAACCTAACTAGCTAAACACAGGTTTTTAAAAATATAAGCAATACTTCCTGAACTCTAATAGTGTTTCTAGAATGTAAATTATAATCTGGACCAGTTTTTCCCAAAATGTCCACCAGAGCCCTAACATTCTTTAAATTCTTCCATAAAAAAGTAGGTCAACTGCAAAGTCATCCTGAAATACCTGTGTCTTCAACTGAAGACATTTCAGAATTGTCAAAATGCTCAAATGTCTCCTGAGAAGACAAAATCACCCTCGGTTGAGAACCACCGCTCCAGGGAGAGAAACTATTCAACAGAATTTTATTTGACTGAAGTCATAGAGCCGGTAGATGTTTGAGAGATGATGTGCATCAGAAATTATGCCCAATTTTTTTGTTGTGCTCAGTACCTACTCAGTACTTAAAAAGAAGTTCATAACTTTAAGTATGCTTAGCTAAAGCCAACAAATATTGAAGGGAAATAAAATTTAAGCATTCAACTCAAGAAGTTGGAAAATTGATAAAACCAAATTAAAAAGAGAGTTAGAGGGATAAGGGTAATGAGCACACGACACAGTGTGCAGATGATGTTGTATTGAGTTGTGCACTTGAAACCTATAGCCCAATTAATTCAACGAAAAAAATAAAATATATCTTAAAAAATAATAAAGGAGAGAAATAATCCAGCCAGCATGGCTCAGTGGTTAAGTGTTGGCCTATGAACCAGGAAATCATGGTTTGATTCCTGTTCAGGGCACATGCCCAGGTTGTGGGCGGTGTAGGAGGCAGCTAATCAATGATCCTTTCTCTTCATTTATGTTTCTATATCTCTCCCTCTCCCTCCTCTATAAAATCAATAACAAATATATTTTAAAAAATGATGGAGAGAAATCAGTGAAATATAGATCAAGAAAACAAAACAATAGAGAAAGTTACTCAAACTAAAGACAGTTATATAAGATCAGAATAAGTAATATATATACATATATGCATATATATCCATTTGACTTATATGTGAACATAAGTATAAAGTCCTAAATTGAATAGGAGTTTTAAAAAATTCTAATAGTGGATTAAATATTTAATACATCTTGAACTAGTAGGCTTATCTCAGGATTACAAAGATGGTTCCTTTTTAAAAAGTCAATTTAAAATATCTAACACCATTTATGATATATAAACAAACTATCAGCAAGTTAATAATATAAATGAAAATCTTTAACTTAATAGTGATTAAAATCCCCATCCTACATCAAGCAAAATACTTAGTAGAGAAATTTCAAATGTATTCCAATTTTTTAAAATATATTTTATTGATTTTTTTTTTACAGAGAGGAAGGGAGAGGGATAGAGTTAGAAACATCTATGAGAGAGAAACATCAATCAGCTGCCTCCTGCACACCCCCTCCTGGAGATATGCCCGAAACCAAGGTACATGCCCTTGATTGGAATCGAACCTGGGACCTTTCAGTCCGCAGGCCAACGCTCTATCCACAGAGCCAAACTGGTTTTGGCTCAAATGTATTCCAATTTAAGATGACAAAAAAGAATGACCTCAGACACTGCTGTGGTTTAACATAATATCAAATGTATGAGTCTATGCCACAAAACTAAAAACATGACAGGAAAAAAATGGAGTGTCAAATTTGGAAAGAAAGACATAAAACTCATTATTAGTTGATGATTTGATCTTCTACATTAAAAAAACACACACACACAACAGAAAAAAAACACAGTATCAAACTAATAGATATAAGATCAACTTAGAATAAATATTCTCTGACACCAACAAAACTCAACCAGAAAACAAGGTAAAAAATATGATATTATTTAACATAGAAGCTATAACCATCAAGATGCATTATAATAACATGTGAAAAGATAAAGAAACTCATTACACACCATGAAAATTCAAACAAAAACATCAATAAGAGAAGGAATCAAGAGAAATATTTGCAATGATAGAAATGCTACATATCTTGATGTGGTTGGTAGAACACAAGTTTATTCTTTTGTCAAACACTAAATTGCATATTTGAAATCTGTACTTTATATTGTAGGCAAATACACTTGAATGAAAAAATGAGGAAAAATAGATACAATATTAAACCTGTGAATTTATGAAAGATTAAATACGTAGATAATATTCAGAACGAGCAAATGTGTGAACAAGAACTCTCATGTACTGGCAGCAATAATGTGAACTAATATAGCTGTTCTAAAAATAATTCTGGAAGAATCAAATGACTTTAAGTGTGCATATGTAGCAACCAGTAATCCCTCACCTGATACATATTCTAAATAAATAATTTCAGAGATCTATCAGGATGCATAGAGAATGATATTTATTATAACATTGCTATTTTTCTTAGCAAAACACTGGAAAGATACCAAGTTACCATTACTTATGAAAAAATAAAATGTGATAGATTTATATTATAGAAAACCACTAGC
>PVJN01005265.1:0-82542 GCA_004026805.1 Lasiurus borealis
CCATGAAAAACATACAGTTAAATACATCACGCTACATCCATTCTATGGAAGAAAGTAGACTTGTATACATACTGACATGAAAGGATGTCCATAATAGTTTGCTATGTTGAAAACTTATTATGTAATACATATTGCATGGTGCCAGGTTTAGAACACATGCAATGATTTAAAACACTTAGTATACCTGTGTATGTTTATGTGATTTATGGAAAAGAGTGTGGAAATTAACACAGAAAAAACAGGCTCATGCTGAACTCCAGGGCTGTGCCTGGAGATATTGGTGTCTTACCTGGGTCTGTATGAAGGCTTCCTTACAAGAGGAATCTTTTTTGAGGGCGCTTCCTTAGTTGGAGGTGACTGTATCCTTGTTTCTTTGGTAAATTTCTGACGATAGATTTTATACTGGTAATCTAATGAGAAGTCACAACGTTGGGCAACACCATGTTATAAAGAACATTGCAGAGAAGAAGGGACAATAGAGCATGAGTGCATGTGGAAAAACCACAGTCCCCACAACTGCTGGCATCTCAGGCCATTAGTGCTGGGAATGCACAGGACATTCGTGCATAAGAGACTTCGGAATGACTTTAACTGCTGACCCTAGTATAAGTCCAGGCTGTGTTATTTACATCTGCTGGCTATTAGGCCTAGAACTGACCTTCCTTAGAAAACTCCTGAGACCTACTCCATTATACTTCCTATCATTTCAACACCAAAGGGCATCCTTCCCCCCGTCAGTCATTTTTATTAGAACCGTACTCCATGTGACAGTCTCCATGGACACTTCTGCTGTCTCCTCTGAAACCCTTCCACATGTCCTCTGGAACCCCTGCTTTGTCATCAGTGGATAGAGCATCAGCCTACAGACTGAAAGGTCTCAGATTTGATTCTGGTCAAGGGCATGTACCTTAGTTGCAGGCATATCCCCGGAAGGAGGCGTGCAGGGGGCAGCTGATCATTGTTCTCTCTTATCAATGTTCTTAACTCTCTATCCCTCTCCCTTCCTCTCTGTAAAAAATCAATGAAGTATATGTAAAAAAAAAAAAAAAAAAAAAAAGAGTTTCCCTCACCTTCTGGATTTAACAGAAACCATTCCCTTTCCTGAGGATACTGCTGCCCCAGCAAACTTCTCAAGTGGTATTCTGTCGCACTATAGTACACAATTCGGAGTGGGTGTCTGGCGCCCTGTTGCTACTTAGAAACCATTATTTCAAAAATATGTTAAAACATTACTATTAAAGAATGACAGGCTCCAAGCATTTTGGTATTTGAAAAGCCTTTTGAGATTGTTCATATCGTAGAAAACAAGGCAGACTTTTTCAGAAATCAGAACATGGCCTGGTTACAGCAAATCCTTCAAACTATTCATTAATTAGAATGTCTCCCCCTCTATCTCCCCTGCTACCACACAGAAATTTTCTATCTGGTTTGATAATACTTTCAGTGACAGACATTATGCCAAAGGATCGAAAACAACAAAAATATATACTGAGTCAAATACACGATTGAATTGGTGAAAAGGTACAATCCAGACGATGGAAGACCAGATATAAAAACAAAACAAAAACAAAACAAAAGAACCCCAAGGAACCTCCCAATAAAAAGACACCTAGAAATGCTGGATAAAAGAATAACACACGCTCAAACTTGTAAGTAAGCCTGTGAGACATTAATACAAAACAGAATGGAAACATAGGGATTAGAAGCAAAGAGAAGGTTAGAAACCAGACGGTAAGCTGACACCAACAGTGCATCTGCCCTGGACAAATTTGCAGCGTTTAAGGCCAGAGCAGGACCGAAGACAAAGCCACGCGCCCTTAGAAAGCAGGCACTGCTGTTACTTTCAGGGCATGGGACAAGTATGACAATTGTTCCTGAGAAAAACAGAACTCTCAAGGCAGATGACAGCAAAACTACAAAACAGCAAAGAGGAGGCCCTGAAAAACACCCAGGCTTTTCTGTTGGGACCTCCCAAATGAAGGAAAACCAGCGCTAGCTCATCCATCAAAAGGCATGGAAGCCAGCTCTGAGTCAACTCTCGCCCTCAGTGGGTGAATGTTATCTGGATGTGCTTGTTCAGTGTATGTCGGAGGGAAAGGAGGCCCTTTCCGGAGGACAGTAGGTCACCCAGAGCCTCAAACCATCCCTACGAATTTGTACCAACAGCGCGTTCACAAATAAAGCAGAAATAACGAGGCATTTAAAAAGGTGACTGAAAACCAAGGAGAAAAAAGACATGACACTTGGAAAAAACATGGCAGGAAATCCGAATATGGACTTTACAATTACTACCATTCATTTAATGTAAGTAACTAAAAGAGAAAAAACAGCAACACGGACTGAGTGTCGTAAAAAGGAAAAAAAAATCAATTCTAAAAATAAAAGGTTTAATGATTGAAATGTAGAAAATTGAGAGTTAAGAAATGGGTAGGATGACAAATTAAAAATAGCTAAGGGAGGATTGTTGAACTAGGAGTAAGACCCAAAGAAAATACCTATACTGAAACACAGAGAGGGGAAAAAAAAGTGAAAAATACAGAATAAAGCATCTGAAACATGGGGAATGTGGCTGAAATGTCAAAAATATGTGGCCTGGCCAATGTGGCTCAGAGGTTGAGCATCGACCTAGGTACCAGGAGGTCATGGGTTCAATTCCCAGTTAGGGCACATGACTGGGTTGCAGGCTCCATGCCCAGTAGGGGGCATGCAGGAGGCCGCTGATTAATGATTTTCTCTCATCATTGATGCTTTTCTCTTTTCCTCTCCCTCTCTCTCCGAAATCAATAAAAAAATATATATATATTTAAAAATATGTGTAGTAATATTATCCGAAGGAAATAGAATGAAGCAGGACAGATATTTGAAGAGATAATAACTGGAATTTTCCTAAAACTGACAAAGGACATCGAGTCAGAAATGCAGGAAGTCTTGAAACTCATTCTGGGAGTTGCCTCCAACAAAGGGCCCTGCCTGACCCAACGTCAGACTCTCCTGAGGGACAGCCACACCCCATGTGAGTTGATACTGACATATAAAAGCCCCTTCCCTCAATGAGGGGCCATGCTGAGGTGTCACCTGGCTCTCCAGCTTTATAGGGGATCTGAGGTCTACAGCAACTGCCTAACAGTCAGCACCCACTGCTGCCCAGTCCTGCTTTCTTCATTCCCTTACAGGTGTTTTTCCTAAGAACATGCCCAACAAACTTCTTTTCACAAACCTCTAACTCCAGGGAACTTGGCAAAAGTCAAATCTGTGTTATTTAAAAGCCCAGAGAAATAACTAGGCAAGAAGGCAGGAATTAACTATTTTTCATCCTCATCCTCATTCACTTATAATTGCATCTCATTTTCATGATGCCCTTCTATGACTTTGTAGGAGGGGGCAGGAGCTGGGAGACAAATCTGATCATCCCTCCTTTCAAACAAAGCCCGGTTCCCCTTTTGGTCTGTGGCCCATTGCGTTGGGAGCAGCTTTCGCACTGGGATGCCTCAAATCTCTCTGTGGGTTTAAATAAACACTTACCCATCTTACTAGCAGGTGCTTTTTCACAATATATTTTGTAGTCCTCACTCATCTTCTCTATGGCCACCTTTGGATACTTATAACAGAGTTCCTCAAAGGACATTTTCTCTATGTCTGTTAAGTAGAGAAAAAAAAGAGGAGGGGGGGGTTTAGTTGACCACTCTGGGGTCAAAGATTTATATATGTCTGTTGAAAGTATTGCCTTTTAAACGTTATTGAAGTATGACAATAATGTCCTGAGGAAATGTTTCTATGCAAGGAATACAAGTTCTCTAAGCCAGGTTAGAAGCAAGGAAAGACCGCCACCCCTCCAGCGTGGGAGGATTCTGTCCTTCTTGGGGACACCTGACCCATGGAGACCTTCCACCCAATCACACACGGTTGTCCTGAACTCCCCAGCTCAGTCTAGTGCTTTCTGAGTGATACTGGTGGAGTCCAGAAGGAATCCTAGCGTGTGGACTCACAAATGTCAGTTGTCCTTATGACAATTGTTGTCAATATCGCCTCTCAGCCAGGGGATATCTGGCTGTAAATTGCAAGAGCAGTGGCTTATTTCTGTAGAGGATCTAGGTTTCTAGTCTTCCCTTGCTGAGCTGCCTCGAGCAACCTTCTCACCTCTCTGGGACTCATTTTCTCTGGATGAAAGCTGAGAGTATTCTAGCCCTGGTGCTCTGTGAGTTTCTGGAGCAGGCTGAATACAGCCATTAGCCTCCTGAGCAGACAGAGCTCCAAGATGGACAAATGCACAGAGGCCCCGTGTTCCAAAAATGCAGTGGTGGATGAAACAATCATGTGTGCTAGGGGACGGGGAGGGGCTTCTCCATGGAGCGTAGTTCCCCCTCCTCCTGGCTGTCCCTGACACTCCTGGCCACTAAAGAAAATGCCTGTTGCCCTGTCTGGCGTGGTGAAATTTACCAGCTACCCTTTCTCCCACTCCTCTCTACCTCTCTGGGAGAGGTTTCAGAATATTCAGGTTTTAGAGAGAAGGTAAAACAGAGAGAGGGCATGGCTCTGAGGGGGAAGGACCCAGGGCATCTTTGTTTTGTATATGGAGCGCACTGTGCAATGCAAAGATTTTAAGAGTTGGGTGTTACTTTAAAAATGAAATTTTCAAAATTGATTTTTAGAGAGAGAGAGAAGGAGAGAAACATTGATGTGAGAGTGAAACATCAATTGGCTGCTTCCTGCACTGCACAGTGCTGACCCAGAGTAAATAATCACTAAATGTCAACTATCCATATTTCCTGGTTGCCTATATGTCAGGGCTCAAAAAAGTTACGGTGACTGCCCTCACCTGTCAGAAACACTGGAGACTTCAGTTCCACCCGGAGAGACCCCTCTTGTCTCAGGTCCTCAGTAGCTAGATTTTTCCACTGCTCTGAATCCATTTCCTCCATGTTAGCCAAACTCTGGCTTAACACCAGGGCTTCCTCAAATCTTTTATAAAGAAGAATGGTCTCTTTTTTGCTTATAGAGTCCTTTTTATGCCACCTCGTGATGGGGACCCTGTTCTGAGTCTAAGAAAAGGGGGAAGGTTACAGACAATATTTGCTACAGGAACTAGACTAGAAGCAAGATTTCTGTAACAGCCTAGTCCTCCTGTGTCTCCCTGTCAGGCGGACTTAGGCAGATGATTTTCAATTTGTCCAGATCCATTACAAACCCATTTTCTATTAACGGAGAAATTCAATGTGAATGTGACTCTTTTAAAGTCAGCTTATGGCCGAGACTGGTTTGGCTCAGTGGATAGAGCGTCAGCCTGCGGACTGAAAGGTCCCAGGTTTGATTCCAGTTGGGGGCATGTACCTTGCTTGCGGGCACAACTCCAGTAGGGGGCATGCAGGAGGCGGCTGATCAATGTCTCATCCATGTTTCTGACTTTCTATTCCTCTCCCTTCCACTCTCTAAAAAATCAATAAAATATATATATTTTTAAAAAGTCAGCTTATGCACTTGAGTCTTTTGCCTTGAGAGCTTTATGTTTAAGCATCAGGGACCATGTCAAACCCCCAGTAGCCTCCAGGAAAAAAAAAATCAGACTTCCATTTATTTTAACTAATAAGGCTTGTAAAAGAGCAGTTACTCTCTTTTCTTCCCTCAGCTTTATGATTCGTCCCCAACTCAAAGCCCCTCCTACTGAATAAGTGAGAAACAAGTAGTCCTCTTCATTCAGGAATTCATCATACCATGAGCTGAGTATCTGCAATTCAAACACAACATAAGCGTTAGGAGGTGTGCTCAGCCTGCTAGAAGCATAGGCTGCCGATTCCGGAGTCTCTAGTTTGGAGATACAATGGAACAGTAAACCTTAGCCATGACAAACCAGGACATTCCTTTGCCTTTCTAAATGTGCAGTTCATGCAGCTCTCTCTGAATCTCAGAGGATAATAACTGACACTTACTTAAGAAGAGGTACAACAAATCGTTTACCAAAGGACAATTATTGGCCACCTCTTAGATCTGTTCCTTTGCAAAGTACTATTTCATCTGATTCTCAAAATGGCCCCGAAAACCAACCAATCTTCTTTTGGTGTGTCTACTCTTAATATCTCCTTCCTGAAAACCTTACCCATTTGTGAAAATTATTTAATTACCTTAAAATAAATACACAAACAAAGCCCAATAATAACAACAGAAAGCTATGTGTTAGTGCTCATGTTCATTCATTTATTTATCTAATGAATACTTTCTGAGTACCTCCCACGTGCCAGACACCATGCCCATTGCTGAGAATATACACACCAATATCTGCAAGCCTGGTTCTCGAGGAGCTCACCTTCTAGCATGACCGTATGTACCATCATAGAGGTGTGGACAAGGTTCTCTGGGAGCGGAGAGGAGGGGACACATTTCACATGAGGTAAGGGGCCTCTAGACTCCCAAGACTGAAGAATTGTGTGCAGGAGAGCTATTGCTGTGGCTCCACTGGACTGATCTGGTCCTACACAACCCAGATGTACAGCCCTGGATAACTATCCTGTACTGGAAATTGTGCTGGACTTAGAGCCAAGAACTCCTGGGTTCTGGCCCCTGATTCCTCTACTAGTCTGCTGTGTGCCTTGAGCCAATCCACTTACCCTCTCTGAGTCTCATTTTCCTCATTGTACAAATGACAACAATACTACCCTGTCTGTCTCTCAGAGGTGCTGGGAGGTAATGTGTTTTATAAGGTAAATACATTATAATGAACTAAAAAAATTGCTATTTATATCTACTTGGCATTCCAGATCTACTCTCTACCCTTCTTTACCTGGTTTATGCTTTGGGAAATGAACCTGTATGGACCACATCAACAAGCTCCCAGGACCTTTGGTTGTGTGTGTTTACCCAGTCAGGAGTCTGACAGGGGATGAGAAAGCAGGAGCCGAGTGAGCTTGGGATATCTATTCCCTTGGTCTCTCCCAGCCAGATCACTATGGACTGGTTACATCCCTCTAATGACAATTACAGCTTCTGCTGAGCATTCCATTCCATACATCTCTTCTCTCCTGGTTCTGGTAACTAACTATTCCCTCTCCTCAACTCTTCAAGCCTAAGAGCGATAAAGGTGATGCAACATTACTGGCCCTGGGGTACTGCACTATCCTCTGTAGTTTCCCTACTCTCGTGCCCACTACCTTGTAATTAGTCCCTTTTATCCGATGCTCATCTGTTTCCCAACTGACCCTGCCATTTGTTTTCTTCCAAGATCTTTTTTAAAAAAATATATTTTACTGATTTTTTTACAGAGAGGAAGGGAGAGGGATAAAGAGTTAGAAACATCAATGAGAGAGAAACATTGGTCAGCTGCCTCCTGCACATCTCCTACTGGGGATGTGCTCGTAACCAAGGTACATGCCCTTGATGGAATCAAACCTGGAACCTTTCAGTCTGCAGCCCGACCCTCTATCCACTGAGCCAAACTGGTTAGGGCTCTCCCAACATCTTGATAATACAATAGTCAAGCAATGGGCCTTACTTCCTGTGAGTCTTTAAGATGGTCTCCTGCTTTTATCTCATGTTTTGGGATAAGAATAAATCCTTCTTAATTGGCTATTTTCCCATTGGCTATTCTAGGAAAGAAAGATCCTGCATTCCAATATGACGCTCAAAACAGAGTGATTAAAACTTCCCTCATTAGAACACTGAGAGGTTCATGGTTTTGGGAGACTCCATATAAGGGGGAATTGAAAAAGGAATAGAGGGTGAATATTGTGAATATTGACCACTCCCCCACCTCCATTCTACTTTGGAGTTTTAGCTGTTTCTTGGGAATTTGCACAGCCTGCTCCTAAAAGATTAACCAATTCTTCCATAGGTGAAGGGTTATATGGGTAATTATATCATTAACTTAGTATAGATGAGCAGATAAGATTTTAGGTTAGTTTTGACCCAATCTTCCAGATCTTAACCCATTTCGGTAAGATGTGACCTACCTGGCAGATCTCCTCCTGGGCTTTGGGTATCCAGGGGTTCATATTCCCAGAAGGCAGCAGCTCCTTCAGACCTTTAATGGTTTGGGATTTGAGTGGTAAGCATGGACCAATCTGTTCATTCAGGTAGAGCTCACAGATTCGGTTGCCCAGTATGTGCCAAAAGATGGCATTCCCCGTCTTCCTGTTATTCATCAGGACACTGAGGAAATGGTGCAGGTCCTGCCAGAGGTCCAGGAGCTGGACCTCAGTTTTCAAATTCAGCTTCTTCAGGTGGTCCCGAAATGGACTCCCTGCAAAAGCATCAGCACACAAGGCCCAGTGGGTGTACCCCAAGGAGAGTCTTTGCTTGATGGCCTTCTTGATCGTCAAACGGGGCGAGTGACGGATGATGGGAGTGGCAGTCCTCAGGTGGGCAGAGATCTTTGTCTCAAAGAGGCCCTCCATGTGGAGATGGCTCTTGGCTTTCTTCTTCATGTTGGACTTTCTGGCACTGAGACTGTCCTTTTCCAGGAAACAGGTTATTCTCTCCTTTGAAGAGACCTTTTGCAGGGAAGGCATTTGTAAAACCACTTTCTCCTGAGGACAGATCTCCTGGGAGGGCATGGAATTGGCGCCTGATTTGGTATCCAATTCCAGAGACCACGAGGCATGATCTATCAACTGCCACATCTTCCGCTTGATCTTTCTGCTTGAGTACTGCTTCTGGGCGTGGCAGGACTTCTTGATGCTCATGTTCAGAGGGAGCCCTCCTACATGGGTACAGCAAATACTGCACTGGCGAGTCTCATATTCTTGCATCAGATTCTGGCATGACTCCTCCGTAGCTATGATGGCCTTGGCATGGGTGTGAAAGTTGGGAAGCCAATAGCTCTGGAGTTTGAAAAGAGCCACTTTCTGCATGTTACTTAAAATCTCCCGCCTGGTGGTTGACTGGTTGGGATGCCAGATGGAAAGGTTCAAGAGAGACTCTGGAAAGAAGACAGAGATGAAAAATGAAAATGATGTGGCACCAGTGAGCTCTTGAAGTTTTTCCAAATGTTTTTTGATTAGGATTTCATTGTTCCTCAAGCAACCCAGAGATGTGAAGAGGTCAAATATATCATGGATGTGTACTTATGATTTGCCCAGCACAGTGACCCCTTTTTCTGATTACCTTCCTTTTTCCCCAGATAAATCCCATTCTATGGGATTCTTCAAGTTATTTTTTAGACCAGTGGTCGGCAAACCATGGCTCACGAGCCATATACGGCTCTTTAACCCTTGAGTGTGGCTCGTCTACAAAATACCACGTGCGGGTACACATGTACAGTGCAATTGAAACTTCATGGCTCATGCGCAGAAGTCAGTTTTCAGCTCTCAAAGAAATTTCAATAGTTGTACTGTTGATATTTGGCTCTGTTGACTAATGAGTTTGCCAACCACTGTTTTAGACTATTGGTTGTTATTGTAAAGAAAAGCAAACATTACATGAAAACTTGTGTAAGAACATGTACCTCTAAATGGGATGTCTCAGGATCAGATCTAACAAGGAGGAAGAACTTTGGACAATAATTTGAAGGAGTCTTTATTAGCTCTGATTTTAATGACATCAATTCTCAATTATCTCTCTGAATTTAGAGTAGTGTGACTAATCCCAAATAGCAAATCTGGAACACATTTGTGTTTGGGTTAGCAATGCCTCCTCACTAAATAAATCTACACCAATAGAAGAGAAATATGCAAATGGACCATACCTCTGTGATGCCCATCAGCCAATTTGGGGTGAGTATGCAAATTAACTCAACAAAGATAGTGGATTAATTTGCATACCAGGCGTGGAGTGGCCAGGCAAGATGCCTCTTATGAGGGGGAATGCTGAGGGGCAAAGGGAGCTATAGGAGCAGCGCTCCAGCTGGGAGTGAGAACTTGCAGGATCCTGGGCAGCAGGGAGCAAAGCCAGAGGAAGGAAGGCCTATTGTTGCATGAATCTTTGAGCAATGGGCCTCTAGTAAGTAAATAAATGAATGAATAAATATCTGGATGTTCTAGAGAAGAGGCAGGTAGCTTTGTCTGTGAAGGGCCAGCTAATAAATAATTTAGGCTTCGTGGGTCACCTATAATCTTCGTTGCACACTTGTCTTCTTTAACCCTTTAAAAATGTGAAAAGAACCCTAGCTGGTTTGGCTGAGTGGATAGAGCGTCAGCCTTCAGACTGAAAGGTCCCAGGTTTGATTCAGGTCAAGGGCACAGGCTAGGGCCGCAAGCTTGATCCCCAGTAGGGGGGGTGCAGGAGGCAGCCAATCAATGATTCTCTCTTATTATTGGTGTTTCTATCTCTCTCTTCCTCTCCCTTCCTCTCTGAAATCAATAAAAATATATTAAAAAAATATATGAAAACATTCTTAGTTCATAGGCCACATGTACTTCACTTGGCCCATGGGCTGCAGTGTATTCTAAAGAATCCCAATTTAAAAAAAGAGAGAGAGAGAAAGAAAAAAAGACAAGCCCTGCAGACTCAGAAGATGAGGGAGCTATGCAATTACCTTGTTCCAATTCCTCTTCACTCCACCCAGCAAAACACCACTGGCAACTAATAGCTCAGAAGAGGCCAGTACCAGCCCAAGGACAACTGGTCTCTCTCATCCCTCCCATTATGGGTTGGGTTTCCTACTGGCATCCCTGATGTATAAAACATGGAAAGGGTGGCAGTGTGCAAAGCAAGAGACTGAGGGCTATCAGACACTGGATTGATTTTTCTGGTTACATCTCCGAGAGATTTTACTTCAGATAAATGTCATAGTTCTTACTGATGTTCATGTTGCAGAGGGTCACTACCCGTGAGCCCTCCTGAAGATGGGTGGCCTTCAGCACAAGGAGGAGAGATAGGTAGTGGTCTCTCAATTCCAAGTCCATCTCATCTATGCCCAGGATCTTCTCAGCAAGGATCCAGAAATCCACCAGCTCTTCACCTGCAAACCACACAGGGGAGGCACAGAGCTGCACCCCAATCTTGCCCCTTCAGTGGTTGCATCAGGGTGTCGCAGCCGATACCCCTATCACCCACCTGCTCTACTGCCTCAAACATCACCATTAGCCACTCCTCTGGATTAAGGTATCATCTTCAGAAATGTTCTAATATGGGGGGCAAACGGGAGTCGTGGAGGAAGGGGATTAATGGACAGGGATCTTTTGTGACGTTTTATTGTTAGAAAACTCTCACTTTAAGAAAAACAGGACAATTGATCATGAGACATTTGAGTTTGCTCCAAAAAATAAAAGCAGAGGGAAAAATACATTTTCTAGATCAGTGGTCGGCAAACTGCTACTCGCGCGCCACATGCGGCCCGAAACCCGTAGTTTGCTGTTCTGTTGGCTGTTGAGTTTGCCGACCACTGGGGTAGAGGCTTTAATCACAAGGAACAACAATAGCCTGTAATTATTGGAATCGAGAGTCTAGGTCAGTGGTCGACAAACTTATTAGTCAACAGACTGGCAGCTTGTCGACCATTGTCCTAGATCATGAACCCAGAGTAACTAGCAGAAGGACACTTAGGCCAAAATGTACCAAACACCGTGTTCCCTGTTTCATAACTGTCAGGGCTGAAATCCTTGTGACAAACTGAATGATAGCTCTTCCCTCCATGTTCCCTGGAGACCCAAGACTTCACCCTTAAACCAGGGCTTGTCCCTGGGTAAAACTTAACATTACTGAACTGTATTAGCTATTGGCCTCCCAGAATCCACCAACTACCGGACCCAAGAGAGCAGAAATCAATGCACCTTAACACTTTTGCTACAAGGATTTATTTATTTACTTGTTCCTTGTCTGTCTCCCCGCTATTGTGGCAGCTTTTTGAAGTGGGGTTATATAGCTCTCATTCACCTTTGTATCCCCACCTACCAGCACAGCAGCTGCCATAGCGTGGTGCTCAATCACCATTGTTGACTGAATGAACAAATGAGTGAGTGAAAGGGACTCTGATTGTGTTTGCTGTAACCCATATTATGGATCCCAGTTTTAAAAGACTTTACTCAAACTGCATTATAAATCATTTTTCATACTCACCATAGATACACAGAACTGTTAAGTAAGTGCTCTGGGGCATCCTGGAAACTGTGGAGAACTTGCAAAGGCCCCAGGAAGAACTCCAAGAACCTACCTGCACCGCCCTTGAGGTAGGTACAGAAGCGCCACATCCCTTTGACCCCGCCAATGCATTTCTGGAGTAGCCACTGGTCTGCCTTTTTCCATCTCATCATCTTGGCTGCCAGGAAAAGTCCATGTTGAGAGAGAGTGAGCTCTGTCCCCAGCTCCTCTCTCAGCCTCACACATAGTCAGACCCCCATTCGCTCAGTATAAGTGAGGAGAAATGGTGGATAGGTAGATGAGTTGGGTCCTGATTATATGGTGCTTTTGAAACTAGGCACCAGACCCTCTACTGACATGCATCAAGTGACATGTGAGAGACCCACAAGCACACGTACAATCCAAAATAAAAAATGCCCGCCAACCAAGGCCCTTTGCCTTCTACAGTCCCTTCGTGAGAGTAATTCTACTAATCCAATTTAGCAGTGATTTTTCACAACATTTTACTCAATGGGATCTCCTGAATCTTAATCTCCCCTGGGTGGAGCGTATTTGATTTCCTTTGGGTAGTTGAGCTGAAAGTAAAGTTACCAATTCAATCTTAGATGGAGACTTTATTCATTCATTCTTTCAACAAATATTTATTACATGTCTACTAAGTGCCAAGCACCATTCTAGGTGTTTGGGATACATCAGCAAACAACAAAACCCCTGCCCTCAAGGAGTTTAAAATCTAGTGAATGAGACGGACAATGAACAATCAGTAGAACAAGTACATTATCTGGAAAAGTTGAAGACTACAGAAAAAAAGTGAAAAAGTAGAGAAAGGCTGGGAGTGCTAAGGCAGGGGTTGGACAAGTGGACATTATGGTCTTCATGGAGTAGGTGAGAACTTCACAGAGATTTGAAGAGATGAGAGTGTGAGCCAGTGTGGATATGGAGGAAGAGCATTCCAGGAGGAGTAAACATCCAGTGCACAGCCTTGCAATAGAAATATGTCTAATATGTTTAAGGAACTGCAAGAAGGCCAATGTGGTGGAAATAGAGGGATTGAGGAGGGGTGTAGAAGGACATGAGGTCAGAAGGGACATGAGGTCAAGGTCTCTCGGAACTTGAAGGCCATTGTAGGGATATTGGATTTCACACTGAGAAATAAGCCATTGGTGCAGAGGTGGTGGGTGGTGAGCAGAAGAATGACATGATCTGAACTAAATGTTGGAATTAGGCATTCCAGAGTGGCTTCCTACCTTGGGCTACACGACTGCTTTGAGCAGCAGAGCAAAAGCAGAACCCAGGAGTCTAAGATGATTTCATTGGCCAGGTGAGAAATGATGGTGGCTTAGACCAGATGGTGGCAATGAAGGTAGTAATATATGTTTGATTTTGCATACAGTTTAGGCAATTTTGTCATGTTCTGTGGCTACCATTAATTCTCTCATTTATGATTGTAGTGAGACAATAGCCAGCCCATTTGACTCCTGCTTATTGATCTAAGTAACAATTTTCCAGCTCAAGATTTTACCTATGGTCACAACACAGACTGAGCCACAAAGGTAGCCACTATTTGTATGTTACTGTAGGACTAACAGGCAGCCTGGCCTCCCATATTTCTCCATACTTACACCTTCATGCTTACCTCCTTCTGAGGAATTAATGAAACTGATGAGCTCTTGACAAAGAATGTAATGGAAACACAAGTTGGTTTTACAGAAGAAAGGTAACCGGTATTTTCCCAACCAGTTCAATAATCCTTTGTACTTTGGAATCTAGAGTCCAAGCAAAACAGGAACAGAAAAGAGAAATGGAACTGAACTGCTGAGAAATGCAGCTTAGAAAAGGATAACAGATAACCTAACACTTGCTGAACCTGGCCAGAGATTAAAAATAGAACCTAAAGAAACTGGAGACTTGAACTGAGGCTTCCCAAGGAGTGAATGGCTTGGTAGGGGAAAAAATCTTTGTGGGTAAAGTTGTTTTAAAAAAAAGATCTAAGTCACCCAGCTGATGTGGCTCAGTGGTTGAACATGGACCTATGAACCAGGAGGTCATGATTCAATTCCCGGTCAATGCACAAGTCCAGGTTTCAGGCTCAATCCTCAGTGGGGGTCATGCAGGCAGCAGCTGATCAATGATTCTCTCTCATTATCTCTTCCCTTCTCCCTCTCCAAAATCAATAAAAAGATATCTTTTGAAATAATATCTAAGTCTTATTTGATAGGAGAAGAGCATAAAAGACTTGGTCTTTGATATTGAGTCAAAACTCAATTCAACGTGCTCCTTTGTAAGCACATTTATAATATTTTGCAGGCTCTCAACCCATATCAACTGCACAATGTGTACAAAAGCACACAAAGACTCACCCATAACATCATTTAGAGTACAGGATGGATCCCTGAGACACGGAGCCACCAGAGAAAGGAGGAAAAACTAAAATGTTAAGTTTCAGAGTTCTAAGACACTAAACGTAACCTTCAGAGTGGGGTGTCTTTCCCAGCTCTCCAGCTCCCAGGGGAAAACAAAACCTTGCTGTGAGTAGGGATTAAGATGACCTTTCAGAGATTACCTGCCACCAGAAGGGCATGTGGAAGCTATTGGTATGTCTAACATCTAAACGGTGGAAAAGGATACTAGTAACAGGAAGGGGAAGAAGGAAAAGAGAAAGACAGGGGATGACAACAAGGAAAAAGGATATAAAGAAGGGAAAGTGAGACAATTCTCTGGAGGAGAGTGATGGAGTAGGCATTAGGAATCCCAGAGTGACATCTTACCTTGAGTTATACCTATAATGCAAATTACTAGGTAGCCCATGGACTGTGACTGCCTACCCCACACCCATGTCAGGCATTGCCAATCCATTTCCAGACTTTTCCTGGCTTAGGTGTGACCTCAGAGTTCTTTTCAACACAGTGCTATCACCCAACAAGTCCCATTTGCTAACCATCGACTAGAATATAACAGAAAGAACTCAACAGCACCTCTTGGCCAAGTGATAAGATTGCACAAAAGAGAAATGTCTAACTGGCTTGATACTGTTTGCTCTACTCACCTGTTTTCCTTTCCCCCTCTCCCTCTCCCAATCACACTTCCAGTTCAGCTCAACCCTCCATCCCAAGACCACCGCCACTGAAGTAAGGCCCTTACTCACCAAGTCATGAGGTATTTCTGGCCACAAGCTCCACTGTGCATTTTCAACTGTATAAATTGGTGTCTGACCGAAGACCTGCAAAAGAAAACTAGGAAACAGCCAAAGCGGTAGAGCTTCTTCTCATGAACATGTCATGGGGCATCTGCAGCCACAGGGGAAGAAGTGAGCACAACAAATTCCCTTCTCCAAACTCACAAAACCTGGCCCAAATGGTCTCATCTTAGAGCACAATGCTCAACTAGTGAACAATAAGCTAATTGTTCTAGCAATGTTCCTACATTTGCCTATCATATCTAAAGTTTATAATGGAAGACTTATAAAATGAGCAACCTATCTACACTAATAAAAGAGAAAGATGCAAATTGACCATACTTTCACGACACCCACCAGGAGTGAGTGTGCAAATTAACCCACTAAAGATGGCAGGTTAATATGCATACTCAGGTGCCAAGCATCCTGGGGTGGGATGCTTGTGTCATCACCATGGTGATGACGCAGGTGTTCTGCACCGCCCCAGCAGTTCTGGGCCTCTGGGCAGCATGGGAAGGCAGAAAGGTGGCTCCAGGCTGAAGCAAAGGCAGAAAGGCATTTCCAGCCCTGAGCAAAGGTGGTGCCAGCAGTCAGGAGAAGGAAGGCCTATTCTTTCATGAATGTTCATGCATCGGGCCTCTAGTATACCATTGCTTTCCTCTTTCAGGAACATTCATCCTTATATGTACTCCACTGAATCAACTTGCCTTGCCCCCAAACATCCAAAGTAGACTAAATGACAAGATTTGTTTAATCTTTTGGCTCCGCCTTGCCTCAGCCTGGGAGTTATCTTGCTTGGGTGCAAAGGCCAAAGCCCAAGATATTAAGAGGTGTTAACTTTTCTGTATTTTGTGTATTAATTGGCTAAAGCCAAAGGTCTAAACTCTTTCATAAAGAGAAACAGCTTTGGATTTGCCTGAACTCTTGAACTGGAGAAAGTAGAAAGAACTGAGGATGTGAAGATTAGGGATACAGATTAGTTATGGGGGCATTACGTGTGCAAAATTGATAGAGAATTCTAGCCTACTGTTCTCTTTTGTCATGGAGCAGTGCCTGTGAAATAGGCAACCAGATGGGAGGTGATAGGATCTAAAGGCAAAAAGGATGGGGCAGATAGGAGAGATTTTTTTACAAAGCAAAATGCCAGACCTTGTCACTGTTTGAACGTTGGGAGATGGTAACAAGAAGGGAGGAGTTTTGGAGTAACAGAGTTGGCTGCCTGGATGGATAGTGGTGCCAGCAACATGGTAAAAAGAGGAAAGAGAAAGAGACATCTAAGAGCAGGTCTTTGGGGTGATCCTTACATATACTGTTACCTCTGCCAGTGGCATGACAGGTTTCAGAAGTGATACTAAGGCATTTTATTAGTTGCAAAGTGCTAAGGGGCACAAAGGCAGGGAAAACAAGTCCCATTGGCAGGGCCTGGGAATTCATTAAGGAGAACAGAATGTAAGCAGATATTTGAAAATGGGTAAGACTTTGGTAGGTGGAACTACAGAAACTAAGAGCACAGCTCAGTAGAGGTGCAGAGGAGGAATGCCAGGAGTGCTCCTTTGGGTAGACTACTGGGTACCAGCAGAGGGTGTGATGGGCAGGGAAAGGCAATTAAAGAGGTGGGGATTTAGGACTGGATTATATCAATGATGGAAAGCTCCTGGATATTTTAGAGGAAATTCTAATTCATATTTACTTGCTCAAATTGAAAAGTTTTTATTTGATAAGTTGTTTTTTTTTTAAAGGCACGTGGCTCAGTGAGATTCACTACTTGTCTTGTGGATGAAACGTGGATTTAAGTCCAAGTGAGAAAACTTACCGGGAGAGAAAGAAATGTGTTGAAAAAATCAGCAAAGATTTCATCCTCCAGCAGAATTATGAGATTTGTAGAACAGATTATCTCTTTATGGGGGAGAAAAAACAAACACACTCATGAAACAGAATTGTACTCAGGATGAGAAAATAAAGCAACTGAGTGGGACATTTCACATCATCAAATCTCAGCGTCATCTGACTCAATTTCCTGCCATTTCCGGGACTCTCCTCTGAAGTATCACTCTGCTTGTACGCCCCCAGCTGTGGGGGGCCCACTGCCTCCCTCCCAGGGCTGTCATTCCATTTATGAAAAGAGGAACTGGTTAGGAAGATTCTTCCTACTATGAACTGCCTTCCTTTATCTTCTATGTACAGAAATTCTATCCTCCAAAGCGTCACAGAATCCATTTACGTCCTCTTAAGTGGGACAATGTCCTCAAATTTATGAGGACAACACAACCTTCTGCTTATCTCCAACCCCTCTTGCTAGTCATTAAGCAATTCTTCAACCGCCTCCTTGCCATCTGGTTCCTCTTCTGTTGGTGCGAGTGTCTAGCACAACTCAGTCTGCACTCACCCCAGGGAAGAACGCAGACAACTGCTGTCCATGTTGCATGTGTTGTTAGTGTGGCCGGAAGTGGGGTTAGCTTTGGGTGCTCTCTCATTTCACTATTAACTCCCTCATCCCTTACTTATTCAGTCACTTTTCAGAAACCAAGGGCAAGAATCTTCATTTATTCCAGTCAAAGTATATAACTTACTGGGTTGGGCCCAACATTAAACCCAGCAAGAGTTTTTCTAAATATTGATCTGGTCATGTAAAATATTTTCATTCTCCTCAGGCTTGATCACTGCACTGTCCAAGTTTATCTGAGGAGATAAATGTTGAATGTTACAAAGCCAAGCATGGAGACCACAGGTGGACTAGGTGACCCCTGTAAGTTAACTCTAATTCGCTAGCTCTGCTCTTAGAACACAATGCTCAACTAGTGAATAATAAGCTAATTGTTCTATCAATATTCCTATATTGCTCATCATTCCTAAAGTTTATAATGGAAGACTTATAAAATGAGCAACCTATATACTATAATTAGTCCTGTCCCTCAGTCTGAACATCTGGTGTGAATAGTAAGTACCACTCACTACCACTAGAGTGTAGTTATCCTATATAATAAAGAGCTATTATGCTAATTAGACCAAAGAGCAGAACGACCATCTGGATGACCTTTGCAGACCCCTTCCAGATGAAGCTGGGGTTGCAAAGGTCGAGGCAGCTGGGGCTCTAGTGATAATAAAAGAAAACTAAACAAGTCATCCATAACTCTTCCTGATGACATTTAATGATTACTTCCTTCATATAATAAAAATGGAAATAAGAGCTCAGACAAACACTATTGTTACAGAGTATGTCAGTTCTTGCCCTCTGTTCCACAGATCTATTCTTATGGCCACCTAGTATTGTAATTAAAAAAACCGCCAAGACCGGTTTGGCTCAGTGGATAGAGCGTCGGCTTGCGGACTGAAAGGTCCCAGGTTCGATCCCGGTTGGGGGCATGTACCTTGCTTGCAGGCACATCTCCATTGTGGGGTGTGCAGGAGGTGGCTGATCGATGTCTCTCTCTCATCGATGTTTCTGACTTTCTATCCCTCTCCTTTCCTCTCTGTAAAAAATCAATAAAATATATTTAAAAAAAAACAACAACAACAACAACACAGAGATTATTTAAATAAGCAAAGTCAGATACTTCAAGCCCCCATCCCTAGTGGGAAGCCCTTCCTTCTCTCTCCCCTCACGCCATCCCTTAGCCACAGCGAGGGGGATGGAAAATAGGAGCCAGGAGGGCCTCTGCCAGGGCAGGCTTCCTTCAGTGTGTGGAGAGCCCTGTCCAGCTGTGCAGGGGTGGCAGCTGCCACAGACCCCTCCCTATAAATTAAGTCCTGCAGCCACAGCTGTGTGGAAGGAAGACCCAAAGGCACAGTTGCTGATCCTGGCCAAGGAATGGATTGAAGGCACAGAGATCCAGGGAGAAGAGGTCTGAAGGAGGAGGAAAAGGCCCTATATTTTGGTCAGGGAAAAGGAAGAGGCCAGCTGGTCCAGGTTTTGTGAATTTGGAGAAGGGAATGTATTAGTAACAGGGGGAGAGGCTTCCACTGGGCACCCCCAGAGGAGACACACCAGGCCAGGCCCCCACCCTGGCAGTGGGGAACTTGAGAGCTCCAGGGGCTCCTAGGGAATGTCACTGATAAAAATAAATAAATGAATGAATAAATACATAAGCAAACAAACAAACAAAATAAAAATATGCCATCCAAGGGGAGGCAGGAGCAGGGCGGAGGATGGATCAGAGGAACTGGTATGATATCCCATAGCCAGGAAGCCTGCCAGAGACGCCCTGTGGTTGGTGCCCATCTATAATCCAATCACGTTCTGGCCCTCCTGCAGCTAGTTCTCCGATAAGTTCTGAGGGCTCTCCTTGGACTTCTTAAAAAACCAGTTGGGATCCCCAGAGAAAAACCCATCATCCCAGGCTACTGCCAGTCCACCCAGTTTCATCAGTGGTCCACGTTCTGGAAGATGTCGGTGCTACAGATGCTGTAGCACATGGCTGCTGACAGAACTGCGACATCTGCTCCATCCATTTGAAGGCCATGGAGAAGGCCTGGGTCTTCATCACTGGGCCAGCCCCTCAGGGTACATGCAGCTTGTTAATGCGCTCACACAGCACTGTGTGCCATCCCTGAGCCTATTCTAGATGTTCTGACGCCTGGGCTGGGGCAGGCCCACATCCTTGCAGCACTGGGAAGTGATCCACTGGATCAGGATCTACTCCAGATCTGCATTGTACTGTTTCCCAATCTTCTGCCCCACCTGGCTCAAGCCACAGGCAGGTCCCCTGTTGGCCATTCTGAAAGATGGTGGTGGCTGTGGGTGGCGTTGGGCAGGCTGGAGAGCCCACACTCCAGGTGCGGTTGTGGGACAAGTATTTGTATTGTAAATTTATATCCATGTTTTTCTGTCTTCCTTCTCAGCCCTTCACTCTTCCTTTTATAAGCATTCCCTGAGTTATTTATTCTGTGCCATGTGGATGATTCCAAAATCTGTGTTTTTGGTCCAAACTCCTTTCCCTATCTCTAGTTCTAAATGCCCAAAGAGCTATGTGACATCTCTACATGAACATCCACCAGCACCTTCATCTCAATATTTTCAATGCTGATCTATTTATTTTTTCCGTTTCAACTTGCTCCTTTTCCTGTATTCCCAATCTCTGTTACTGGAACCACAACTCATCCAGAAACCTGAATATCACCTTTGATTCCTCTTACTCTATTTTTCCCTCTCTCTCTCTCTAGCCCTCCTACATTCAATGGAGGACATGCCTTGTGGTTTCTCCTACATATCCCTGGAACCTGTCCTCTCCTCTCTTCTCCATCCATAAAGTAAGTCACTTCCTTATTTCAGGTCCCTGTCATCTCTCATCTAGACTACTGGATCCATTTCTTAAAATCACCTCCCTAGCTCCAGGCTCTTTCCTTTCCAAGTACTCTTCACATACTGCCTCCATAATCTTTTGATATTATTATTGTTAAAACCTTTCAAAGATTCTTCAATGTCCTCAAGTCAAACTCCTTCACCAGATCTGGCTATTGGGTTCCCTCCCAGGCTCATCTCCCACCACCTCTTAAAATCAAACCCCTTGGACTTCCTCTCAATGATCTACTTTTCTGTATACTTCCTCTTGCCACTTCTTGTGCGTATCCTCATGTTTAGTTAAACTTCCTTTCCTATAGATGTTATAAAAGAGGAAGTAAACAATATCTATATGGAAAGAAGCTTTCAAAGGCTTTCAACACTCATGGTGCCTCTTGTTGACCAGACATTGTTCTTTCTTATGCATTACTCTGTATTCTCACTTTCAACCTCCATGTTTTTGTTCTTGCATTCCCATTGCCTGAAATGTCATCTCAATCCCAGTCTGCTTCAGAAATAACTAGTTACCCATCAAGAACTGGTTTACATATAAGCTTTGTGGTAAAGTAAGTATGGTAGAAGCTACTGCAATCATCGTGTACATCTCCCGTCATTACAGTGAACAAGTCATTGTTTTCATCCATTGGTGTATCTATCTTCCTTACTAGACTGAACTCTATGAGAGTAGGGACCTTACCTTTTCATCTTTTTTTTCCATAGGCACTAAAAGGGTTTGCACAATGTCTAAGTTCTATAGATCTTCAATCTTTAAGACTTTTGTTTATCATTCACAAGGCCTGCATGGATTTGTTGAATAAGATTATTATGACACTAGAGGCCCAGTGCATGGATTCATGCACTGGTGTGGTCCCTCGGCCTTCCCTGAGGGGAGCCCTCCTCTCTGGGTCCAGGTGCAAGTAAAGTAGATTCGGGGCCAACAGTGCCCCAGCAGCAACCTAACCCATGGCTGATTCCATGCAGAATCAGGCTCCCTCCTCTACTGGTTGGAGCATCTGCTTCCTGGTGGTCATTGTGCATCATAGCTACCAGGCAAATGGTCAAATGATTGAAGAGTCACTTAGGCTTTTATATATATAGATTTGAGTACAGGAAAGTGGGTTTGGCAGAAATTTCCCAGTTGGTTGTGTTCCATAACTATACACATGGCTGGTGACAAGGGCTTGATAGGACAGTCTTATTAGGATATAGGAACAAAGCTCTCCACATCTTCCCCTTACTCATCCTATAATTTCTTTATTCTTATTTTTCCATTCTCACCTCTTCTACCTTCAAACTTCCTAATAATTTGGGAAGGCTTTCAACACTCCCTCAACACAATAATATCAACTTGAGAACAAAAGAAACCACTGGCTAGTCCTAAACCTCATGCTAGCCTTCGACCTGGAGGAGGTACAACACATGATGGCCTGATCTGCATTTTACTTTGTTGTCTTATGAATGGGGTCCTGTCCTCAAATATATGGTGGCATAAGGTGGGGAAGATGGAGTGGGGAAAACAAGAGCAGAACAAAGGAAAACAGAGGGCATGAATAACTAAGAGCCACTTGTGGTGTCTCTGAATGATCAGATCTATTAATGAGTGGGAAGGTGAGTGATCTGCCTTATTTGGGGACTCAAAGCCTTGGAGCCCTCCCCCTCAGAGACTCACCAGCATTGCTCATGTTGCCATGCTCTTCCCGCCACTGAGATTGATTAGGGGCAGAATTAGCCCCATCAACAGAACCCAGCTCTTTGAGAATGCACAGTGACATCTGTTCTAAAGGTTCCAGATTCTACCAGTCTTTATGTGACCCAATATCCTGGGTCCTCTTGAATGTATCAGACTCTTCCCATACTAAGGCCTTTAATCCATACTATTTTGTGTGCATTGACAGGTTCTTTGTCACTGTTATCCAATGATAGTTTAAGTCCTAAGTTTAAGTTCTGCCTCTTTAACTTGACTTTATGTTTTGGAAAAATAGGGATCTGCCCATTTATATCCAATGTACTTTTTGGATAGAACATCCTTCTAGAAATTTAACAAGTAATCAGTGAATATGTAGTGACTTGTCTCTATATAAGCTGGAAAATTCAACCTAAGATCCAAGTTTTGTTTTCCACTTCTTCCCCTCCTTTCCAGATAGTTTCCTCTGGTTGGCTGTGGGTTATCTCATTTTCCATTGGCTTTAAAAAGGGAAACAATAAACATTAGCTGAGTACCTTCCATGAAAAAGAAATCAGACTAGGGTTTTATACTTTGTCCTCAATCAATTCTCAGCCCTGAAAAGCACGTTCTCAAACTGTCCACAAAACAATTTTTTTGTGGCTCTTACTTAGTCACCCTTCCTAGTAGGCAAGAACTCAATGTTTTTCTCTGGAACCATTTGGGCCATGAAGTCCCATCACTGGAAGTGCAATGCCAAATTAGGTGTCTGAGTACAGGAACTTACAAGACCTTATAAAGCCTGTCTGAACTACTCTAACAAATTCCCACTTATCCTTCAAAATCAAGATCAGAATTAAACTGACATTTCATCTTTGCTACTGTAGCAGATTCTTTGTTTACTTATTCACCAACTACTTATTGGATGCTTATTATCTAGAGACCCAATGCACAAAATTCGTGCAAGAGTAGGTCTTCTCAACCCCAGCTTTGCCTGGAAGGTCGGTAGGACAGTTGTTCCACTGTTCGGCTGTTCATTCGATTTGCATATTATACTTTTATTATTATAGATAAATTTAAAAAGCATTTTGATGTTTTTATAAGGTTGCTAAAAAAATAGCCATTTTAGCTAAAGGGATATTTACACTGCTGTGTTTTTGAGATACATACATATCTATATATCTATATATGTGTAGATAGCTATATATATGTATCTGTTTATAGATCTAAAAATATAATCTGTAGCTATTGAATAAATATTACATTTATCATATCCACACATCTAAGTTTAACAGGAAACACACAGAAATTCATTATATCAATGGCTGCTTAGTTCACCCTTGCTTCTGTATTTTTCTTTCCTCTTTCACTTTTTTTAAATGGATATAGTTCAATACTAAATGGAGAGCAAATGCCTTAGTGGGCACATGTAAAGATAGTGCCCTCTGGTGGATAGTGATGATGATTACTCCAAAACCAAATGTGTTTTTTTGGTTTTGTTCTTCCAAAAATGTATCTTCAGTTAGTTTTACATTTCAAAGTTTAGGATTACTGTCAGAATGCGCATACATATTGTGATGTAGGAATAAAGAAATATCCTTCTCATTTAAACAGGAAGCCTGTACCATTCCACCCATCCCACCATTATCTCAGGCCCCATTAATAATCATTGGTGGCTCTGTAGGCCCCTATTAATATTTATTATTTTCTTTGAAAGATAAATTTGTGAGCCATAATATTTCTAGGCATTAAATTACCACAAGGATGAGCTCATCCATATCTAATAGGACCTCAAAAGTCCTCGGAAATGTGACAGCTCTGTCAATTTGTAGCTTCAGTATCTCTTCAATGTTTACCTTTGTAGAGTGAAAATATCTCAAAATATTAATATGTGCGTTTTGCTTTTGTCTTCTTGTATATAACATCCCTTAATTAGTGAAAGCTATTGCCTCAAGATGAGGTCTGATTATAACAGCAAAAAAAGTATCATTTTAGGTTTAAAAAAATTCAAAATATGCTCTTAATATAAAAAAGCGGATGCCTGAGTGAAGTAGGAAACAGAGTGTTGCCACATCACTAGGAAAGGATAGAGCAGATTTCCTACCATCCCAACTTCATGTCACTAGAGGAGGTTCAACTAGGTTACAGGAAGGAGGAGCCACAAGGCTGGGCAAGGCTTGGAAAGATGCCCAAGGTTCTGGGGAGAAATCCAAGGAGATGGGTCCAGAAGGGCCAACCAGGAACACAGCAGAACCTACAGGGGAAGTTGCTGAGCTCCTCTGGTCACCAGGACCAAGAAGAAGCACAGAAGCTGAACTAAGGGCCAGAACTCCACCGGCCAGAAGCCTGGAGAAATCTGGACTACCCTGTGGGCCAGGGAATCCTCCATTAAGAGACAACTAGGAGCCTTCATTGCTGGAGATCCCAGGAGACTATCAGAAGTCCAAATGGGGACTGATGATGCCATTTTAAAGCTGCAACCTCAGAACAATGGTGATTTTCCTTCACAGGGGAGACTCCGCAGATGGTTGGGAACCTTAGGAATACCTGACAGATGCTCCATCTCCTGGGAACAGCAGGGAGAGAAGCAGAATGGTGACACAGGGACACTATTTTGCAAGTCCCAAATCATTTACCTCAACTCTTCAGAATTCCAACCCTCCTTGACACCCAGCTATGGCAGGATGTGGCATAGCAAAATGACTAGCCACCTTAAGCCACTTTGTTGGAATTTTAGATTATCATCTATAAACCGATCTCATAGGTAGCTGTAGGATTAAAAAGAAAAGGGTGTGAAATAAGCAAGCCATTGCATTGTATTATATATGAAAACCAGAAAGGAGTGGGTCCACGTGGGTCTACTACTCGGAAATTGATTGAGATATGTACAGAACAATGGGCTGGTAAACGCAGAGAGAAGATCTAACTGAACACATTCAGGGAGAGAAACAGAAATTCTGGAAGCAGATGAGCCCTTTTGAGTCTCACTGCATGCAGGGTGTTACTCTGTTCCACTAGATATTGCCCCACGGTATCATATAGGTCCAAACTCACCAAAACATATACATGAAGTATGTGCGATTTTTTTGGTATGTTAAGTATTCCTTAATAAAGCTGAAAAAAAAGACCTGACTTTCCCTTTGACAAATCATAAAGTAATCAAAACAAAGAATTCAGTAACAGTTCTAATAGTTCTATATATTCAAAATGGCAGTTCTGACTCAGTCTGAGTATTGAAGAGATCCATAAGGAGGACAGGTGTGGAGGTGGTTATTATGGGAGGTAAACTATTATGATGTAATACAGCATATAAATTATGATGATGTACTAAACACGACTAATTGGTATTCTATGTGGTGGGTGAAGGGTATTTATCGAGATCCAAAGGCAAGATTTAGTATATTATTTTTCCATTCTCCTGGAGGGGAGGGGAGAGTGCAAGGAGGAACAGGGTGAGCAGACTGCCTTGGCTGGAGCTGAAGAGAGCAGAGAGGTAGAGGAAATACTCGGGGAGCTGAGTGAAGGTCATCGTCACACGCCTATCACCTTTCCTCTGCACAGCAGCTCAGCAAATGGGACCGAAGGAAGCCAGAAGGGCGCAGGGGGCTTGCCCATCCTAAAGAGTCTCCTGCATCAGGTGGGACCTCTGAAGGAAGGGCACCTGGTCCTCCTCTCTGACAGCTCCACTTCCCTCCATTTCTCAACCCGGTGCTCCAGAATGTGCCGGTGACAGGAACCACTCTGGGCCCGCCCAGGTTCAGACATCAACAAATGTAACAATACCACCAAAAGGAGAAGCCGTAGATCCAGATCATCAAAATGGCAATGAAAGCCACGTGCCAGCAGAAGAAGGTGGTGACAAACGTAATGTCGTTTTTGTCATCGTCCATCCACTTATAGCCCGAGATGGGTTTGTACAGCATAAAGCCTATCTGCATCAGCCAGGAACCTAGAATCATATACAAAAAGGCCTTCATCACCCAGAGCTGCATCACGTTGGGAGCCCAGAATTCTGCAATGACCACAAGCGTCAGCAGGAAGATGGCCTGGATGAGCAGGATGTGAGACTGCAGCTCCACGCCTTCTGAGTCCTGTAGGTGAGACACCATCAGGGGCAGGAGTAGAGATATGCCCAGGACCTGGGCACTTTGCTCCAGCGCAGCACACCTCTGGGGCAGCAGGTTCTGGCTCACCACATCTACACATCCACTCAGGAAGAAGGTCATATATAGAGTGAGATGCTGCCACTGTTTGCGGTACATAAAGTTCCTCTGGTGGTACATCTTGCTGATGAATACAAGCTGTCCAGAAATGTTATACAGCTCTTGGGCTACTAAGATGCAGGCGCTCAGTATCTTCACCAAGCCAACATAGTATATTTGCTGCAGCCTGGCCCATCTCCCTTTGCTCCAGGGAGAGCGCGGGGGATACTGAATGGGGATATTGCATATCAAGGCCCTGAACACGAGTCGTGTGTGATAAAGCCCATAGAGGAAGAGAGACAGCCCTGGGTACAGGTGACCCTCAAAGCCTCCCATGGAACTGAAGACAGGTCTGGCCAAATGCAGAGGCGAGAGGGTCGGCAATGACCTCCTCAGGCTCTAGGGTGTGGAGAGAGCTTCCTGAAGTCGACTTATATCCTCTCTCCAGCTCACTGCATCCACATTCAGAAGGGAAATGGTTTTGGAGGAAACCCAAAGTGATGGCGGGGTGGGTGTCATGGTTTCCGCCTGGTCTTCTGCTCTGGTTCATTGATAACTAACCAACCATTACTTAATAGTGATATAAGCCTGTTCTCCAGCACAATGCCTGGGCATCTATCTTCTCTTCTCAGAGACTATGCTATGAGACCTTGCTTCTCCTCCCTCTTAATCCTTGATGCCAATGCTACCTTCCTTACTTCCCTCCAAATTCACAGAACGTAAGGAAGAACTCAGAGGAAGCACAGAGAACACACAACATAGAGTACATCCCTTACAAATCCTTACATATAACCTCATATAAACACTAAGAACAACCTTATTTCCCTGGGTATATATTGTCTTTAAGAGCCACAAGTAGCCAAAACCGATTTGGCTCAGTTGGATAGAGTGTTGGCCTGCAGACTGAAAGGTCCCGGGTTCGATTCTGGTTAAGGGCATGATTCTTTTCTTTTTTCTTTTCTTTTCTTTTTTCTTTTATTGGTTACATGTACACATATTTCCCCATTGCCCCCCCTCCCTCCCAGGCATACCCCAACCCCCCAGTGTCTATGTTCATTGGTTATGCTTATATGGATGTATACAAGTCCTTTGATTGATCTCTTATCTACCTCACCTCTCCTTAATCTTCCTGCTATAATTTGACAGTCTGTTTGATGCTTTACTGACTCTGTATCTATCCTTTTGTTCAACCTATTCCACATTCTTTCTTTACTTGGGAAACTCCTTTTTCCTTCGAGGCTCTGCTGAAGCACTGCCTCCTCCCAAATGGGAAAGATCCTCTCTATATAACTTATACACATCTCTATTGTTATACTTGACACACTGTTCCACCATTCTTTACTTACTGGGAAGCATTTCAAGTTGGAGACTATATCCTGCATTCTTTGTCTCTTTAGAATCTAGCCCCATGCCTAGAGGTATTCAATGAACATTTGATAGATGAATGGATAAATTAACAAACTGTCAAATGAGCACATGGTCTCTACCCTAAAAGGTTTTCTAATTAGTTATGAAGATGGAACAGATATATATAAATGATGCTAGGCCACTAATGCTCAGAGCTAAAGCTATATGAGTGGAACAAATGACCAGAGCTATGCAGTTAGAGGATAATTTATTTTTGACTTCTTCGTCCTTGGACACAGGAGATACAGAATGAAAGGATGTAAATGACTTGGCATAATTTTAACTTCTCAGCCACAGACACAGACTCCTTTCCATAAATTAGTGTTTCGCATCCCTTTTCTGGTTTTTGTCCCCTCTAAGAAACTTTTTCAACATATGTTCCCTTATCATTTTCCCCCCATGAAAACATTTTTTAACTTCATTTTTAATGTTGACACTATTACAAATGTCCCCATGAAAATTTAATATCATAACTATATGATATATTTTATTTCCTATGGCCTCCTGGAACCATTGTAATAGCTGAAAATCACAATATTTTTACCTTTTAGGGGGCAATATTGCCCCCATTGATGGCACTTGGTATAAACCAAAGGCAGAGTGTGATCCCAACAAAGAGCTTGGAGATGATGCAGGACAGAGCTTATCTGCAAACATTATTTACCTTTCAGCAACAGGTAGAGGGGATTCATTGGTACAGGTAGACTAGATGGCCTCAAAGATTCTACTAAGTTCTTTATGTGTGTCCCCCAGAGATCTCATGTGGGGCAGTCCTGATATTTAATTAGGATCCTAATTTAATTAGGAATTTAATTTAATTAGGAAACTCATATTCAATTAGAGACAACTGAGTGAAAACTGCTCTTCTCCTTTCCTTTCCAGCCAATAACAAGGGTTATAACTGTATAAGAGAAGGAAGTGTCATCTAAGAGGGTGAAAGGAATGGACACATCTCTGGTGTGGGGCAGCAGGTTTGATACCCAAAAATATAAGGAATGCAGATCAGAAGACTCTGCTTGCCAAATGTGGCAAAAGCAAGAGCTCCCCCTATTGATCCAGAGGTATCACTGACGGGGCATCCACCTAGAATGTGGAGGGAGCAGATGCCAAATTCACTAGCTGATGTTCCATGACCTACAAGAAAGACCTCTACGTTAGGTGACCTTCTTGAAACTCCTGTGGGCACTGGGCTACTCACTGGGTCACCGCTAAGGCAGAACCTTATGGACACAAGTAAGAACCTTGCCACTCATCATAATCACCTCAGGAGAGCTTTTGTAAAATGCAGAGTACTAAGTTTTCACCCTGATGCTAAGGAATAAAGTCTCTGCATTTGGAACCATACGTGTCTCCCACCACTGGTGATTCCAATGTAGGCCAGCCATCCTTTACCTGATGCTTGAAGCCACTGCACTAGACTAGGAAACACCACCCTGGTCCTTAGGCTGCACCTGGACACCATCTTCCTGCCCTTACTGACCCACAGATCCACTCAGGAGCCTGGGAAGACATCTTTACAAAATTCCCCATGTTCTCTTTCAGCCTTCATCTCTCTTTCTCCCCTCCACCTTTTCTTCCTTCTCCCTCCCTGCCCCCTTTCTCCGCATGCATGCCAACCTTTCTTGGTAAACGTTGCTAGAGGGAGAAGGAAGGAAAGGTGGAGGGGAGAAAGAGAGATGAAGGCTGAAAGAGAACATGGGAACTCAGCAGAAAGAAGGCAAAGAAGATAAAAGTAGCTCAGCTCCTAAAATGGGAGAGGCAAAAAGAGAGAGAGAGAGAGAGAGAGAGAGAGAGAGAGAGAGAGAGAGAGAGAGAGCATAGGAGCCAGATAAGTTAAAAAAAAAATTCTCCTTGTCCAGGTCCCAGGAGACATTATCAATCAATGATTAAGAAAATGAGACATTTGATCTGTGTTTGAGACCTAGGTTGCCTAGTTTGCTAGGTGGATGATTCAAGATGAGGTGCTTCTCTTCTCCAAGATTCATTCTCCTCATAGATAAACATGGAATTGTAGGATTCCATAAAATGTTGTATTTTAAAGCAGGTTATAAATATAAATTACTTTAAGTTGGTCATCTTAGGGCTGGATGAGACCACAGGGCCTATTTGAAACTCAACTCCAGAGAGAAGTGACTCACAGGATGTGACATGGCTGGTGGCTTAGTTGTGATGCTGAGAGAATCACATGCTGGCTGTCCACGAAAGATACAAGAAAACCCCAGCTCAGTCAGCATAAGGCAAACATGTAAGTGGACCAAGACTGTGAGCTCCCCTTCCCAGCCAGCTCTCGGCTGCAGGAGAGCCCAGCTTTCTGGCCTGCCCACTGACTAGATTTCAATCTGTCCTACTCTCCCAATGCCTCAGTGGAATTATCAAGAGAAGAAGCCAAAAGAGAGGACCCCAGAAGTAGGGGACAAGGAGAGTCAGTGTCAAATAAATGGAATACTTTCTGCAGAAGCATCCCCACCCTAAGAGATTCTAGGTGCCACATACATGCTGCCTGCCATGAAAATGCCTACTTGGATGTGTCCTCAAGACTAGGCGCTGCTAGAAAGAGCTGTGAGCCAATCAGTTATGTTGAAGATGGGCTTCCTGGTGGAAGGATGTGTTGGCTGAAGGAGGAGTGGCTGGTCAACATGAAGTCTGGAGCCCTCGCTGGTTTGGCTCAGTGGATAGAGCCTCAGCCTATGGATGAAAGGGTCCTGGGTTTGATTCTGGTCAAAGACACATGCCTGGGTTTCAGACCCGATCCCCATATGGGGTGTGCAGGAGGCAGTCGATCAATGGTTCTCTCTCTTCATTGATGTTTCTATCTCTCTATTCCTCTTTCTTTCTCTTTGAAATCAATAAATATATATTTAAAAAAAACATGGAGTCTAGAAACACAGTGCCATCCAAGGAGAAAGACTATGGGGGAGAAAATGAGCACTCTATTATAGAAGTGAAATCTTTTTGGAACAGAGACAATTTCTCAAGATTTTCCTTTATCTGCTTCATTTTCTCCACACGTTCATTTAGTCACCTGTGTTCAGAGTCAATGTTCTGAGCTAAATTACCCCTAACTACTTTGATCCAGCAAAAAGGGCGGGGGTGGGGCGTCAGTGGGGGAGTGTGGACGGTTGATGGAGGTATCTCATTAGCAGGCATGAGCAACTCAGTCACTGGAAAGACATGGCCTCTAACATTAGTGGGTAAATTGGCCATCTGGTTTATGTATTAGTGCCAATCAGTCCTTCAGAACCTAAAGAGACGGATAAAATTGAGTTTCTGGATCTGTAATGCTGGTCTTGGTTCAACTCAGGATTTATCCTGCCTTCCCGTGACCCCCAAGTTCTGCACCACCTCACTTTCTGCCATCCCAGCTACAACAGTTTTCTAATACTGTCCAGATCACATATTCACATTTAAAGGCAACACCAGTAACTTAGCCACTTCAACAAATGTGTGTTAACCACCTATGATCAGCCAGACATTATGCTATGAGGTGGTGTTAAAAAGATGAATAAGACATGGCACCTGCTCTCAGGCAACTCAAAAGCAGTACCAATGTTGAGTCCCTAGGGGAGAACCCGGCCCTGAGCCAAGAGGGTTTTTGGCTTCAAGTAGGAAAGAATTCAAGATGTGAGCCAGACAGACAAGAGGTAAAAGGAAGCAAGTTTCTTGAGCAGAGAGGATAAGCAAGAAAAGCCACTCCACCAACAGGGTGGCCGACTCTCCTTACAAGAGAAGGAAGAGACACCCTAGCTGTCTCTACAAGCTGAGCTTCTGTATCTGCTTGTAGTTTCTATGGAAGACTGCTGGTATGGAGAAATAGAGAATGGAACAAAACGTTGGGATTAACTTTAACCTTTACAAGGTATATTTTGAGGTCTATTTCCCTTATGGTATGGGTAAATAAGAAGTATGGGAAAGTAGCTATGAGTATATATATATATATATATATATATATATATATATATATATATGTGTGTGTGTGTGTGTGTGTGTGTGTAATTGATTTCAGAGAGGAATGGAGAGATAGAAACATCAATGATGAGAGAAAATCATTGATAGGCTGCCTTCTACATGCCCCACACTGGGGATTGAGCCCCCCACCTCCTGGTTCATAGGTTGATGCTCAATCACTGAGCCACTCCAGTTGGACTATTAATCTTTACAGGAATTTTCTTTATTCCAGAAACTCCCTGTGGTCTGCTTGCATCTCTGGTTAGCGTGAGACAACATATAGCAGGCCCCTACCTAGCTCTGTTTCACTTTAGTTCATTTATATAGTACTTATGCCCTTCTCCTATATTAATATCTTCTATTCAAAGTGTGGCCCATAGGCCAGCGGTGCCCACTACAGACTCCTCGGTCCCAGGCTAGATCAACCGAATCTAAATCTCTGTTTTACCAAGATCTCTAAGTGATTAGTATGCACTTAAAGTTTGGGGAACACAGACCTAACAGCAAAGATCCTACTAAAATCATCTTGGATTAAATTTTATGATGATGGGATAGACTAAGTATGGTGGGATCATAGAGGAGTGTGTGGTTAATTCTTGGTTAACTTCATATTTGCACTGAAATTTAAATTGCACTAACAACTTGGGGATAGGAGCAGATGAGAATAGGTAGGAGCATCCAGATATGGACAATGGTGTGAACAAAGCTGTGAATGTGGTGGGTGAGTGAGGGTGAAGGTAGGCCATGTGCAGAGCCAGCCTAGGGCAGACTGAAAAAGTCTTTCAAGAGCTCCCTGGAATGGACAGCGCCACTCAGCCTGTCGGTGCTGGGTGTGCTCTCCTTTGCACTGACCTGGATGGTACCCTTTCCCCACCCCTGCACACTAGACACTGGTCAGCGCTTGGACAGGGAGAGGCCTCTTCCCCATAACTGGCCCTTTGTGACCCTTCAGGGATGATGTTTGCACTCAACAAAGGATGCCGAATCTCAGATCTCATGCCAGGCCACCTGGTCCCTGGCAGCGACTCTGCAGAACGACCTTGGTACGAAGTGGATTCCCACAAATTCTCATGGAATCCCACAAGTTCCCATGGATTCCTGGCAGCCCAACCTCTGGGGAGAGACTGTAAGGGAAGATGACTGTGGAGAAAGCAATGACAAAAAGGAAAGGGACTGAAGCAGGAGTCCGGAGGCTGTGCTCCAGTCCTGGCCTGGCCTCTGTGGGCTCAGTGGGAAATGAAGACAATGGACCAGATGGTTCCCAAGTCCTTCCAGCCCCGAGAGCCTGGGGTTCTAGTGCCTTCCAGTTCTAGAAAGGTCTGCCATTTTCCCCTTTTTCAAACGACTTAGAGTTCATTCTCTTGGAACTCACTTTCAGTGGCAAAATGAAAATTTTTATTGGGTCACAGTCTCCAACCAACTCACAAGGGCGCTGAGTTAGACTGTCCATCAGAGTTATACTTAGAGGGAAATTCACACACACACACACACACACACACACACTATGAAACAGATAGTAAATACCTACTATGCATTTTTCTTGGCAACTGAGTTGGGCACCAACAAAGCAAAAGCTTGCGTTCTGGCCAAAAATGTTCTCATATGTATTCGGAGAAACATGATACATATTAGTAAAGAAGAAAGCCTTATATAATTCCATAATAAAGCATCCTATATTAATAATTGTTAACACTTCACAGTGCCAAACGCTTTGTAGGAATGTTTCATTTATTCCACACAAATCTATCAGGTAATAAGTCATTCTGGATGTGTTTGGCTGCAAATATAAAACTCTGATTCCACTGGTTTAAGCTTGAGGAAATTCATTCTCTAACTTAAGAACTCCAGAGGTAGTGCAGCCCCGTCAACAGCAAGGGAACCAGCCACCAGTGGGGTCAGCCTGCTTCGGTCGCTGCAAACATGGCTGGTGCCCAGGCCAACCTCCTTTGATACACAAGGAGGTGAGGGGGTAACTAGCAAAATAAAAAACAGGGTCCTTTAGGGAGAAAGAAGAGACAGGTGGCCGTTCAGAAGGCAAGTAAAAATTTCCATTTTAAAACACAGAGTTTTCCAGATTGTAAGTAACTTGTTCAAGGCCACACAACTTATGAGAGTTGGGATTCAAAACAGAGTCCATACCCCAGGGCACATTCCAAGTGAGGTCAAAGTCACTGCCCCCTGTCGCCTCTGCTCCCTTCCAGAGCCCCCTCCCCAAGCTCACTCCAGGTCAGAGATTCCTTTCCCTCCATATCTCTTATTTGCTTTCCCACCTGCTCCAGGGCATGGACTAGGTTTTATTCATATTTTTATTCCCCCACCCCCATCCTCTACTACCATGCTTACTTGCTTTTACATTAAATCTCCAACTACAGGGCTCAACAGATTGATATGTCCTCCTTAGTATAAAGCATATCCTCCTTCTTTTGCCTTTTCCTCAGCCTCACTGCTGCCCAGAACTCAGCTCTAATACCAGAGATATTCAGAATAAGTAAGGGCTCAGACTTTGGACCCTGGCAGCCCAAAGTTCCAGTTCTAGCTTTGCCACTTACGAGTCCTTTGGTCAAATGAATGAACCTATCTAAGTCTTTGTCTTCCTACGCCTCAAATGAAGATATTCACCACATAGGGTTATGGTAAGAATGGAATGTGACAGAGTGTAGCACAGCCCTCAATAGATGGGAGTTGTAATACAAATGAAAATTCATGTTTTTTAGTTTCCTAAGTTTTCTCTGCATCATCTCTGACCTTCAAAACAGCCATGTTAGGTTAAGGAGGCTCCTTTCCTGTGACAACTGAGTTTGAATGAGTAATGAGTCTTGTTTAGATTCCTCTAGGGCACATTCTTGGGGGGCTTTTCTTTAACCATGGGTGTCAGCTGGCCCTGCTTGTGTGGATTGTCCTTGGTATTTGCTGAACTGTGCTGTCCGTTTATATGTTAAGTCCTAACCTCCAGCACCTCAGAATGTGACCTCATTTGAAATAGGGGCATTACAGTTGTAATTATCTATGTTAAAACGAGGCACACTAGAGTAGGGTAGATGTCTAATCCAATATGATTCACATCCTTCTAAAAAGCGGAAATCAGCAGAAACCGGTTTGGCTCAGTGGATAGAGCGCTGGCCTGCGGACTGAAGGGTCCCAGGTTCGATTCCGGGCAAGGGCATGTACATTGGTTGCGAGCACATCCCCAGTAGGGGGCGTGCAGGAGGTGGCTGATAGATGTCTCTCTCATCGATGTTTCTAACTTTCTATCCCTCTCCCTTCTTCTCTGTGAAAAATCAATAAAATATGTTAAAAAATAAAAAAATAAAAATAAAAAGCGGAAATCAGGGCAAACACAAACACCACATGAAGATGCAGAGATTCGATGATGCTTCTGGAAGCAAAGGAATGTCAAGGACTATCAGCCAACTGCCAGAAGCTCAGGGAAAGGCAATGGAACAGACTTCCTTACAGTTGCAGAAGGAACCAATTCTACTGACCCATTGATCTCAGATTCCTTACCTCCAAACCTTGGAGACAATAAATTTCTACTCGAGCCACTCAGAAAATGACAGGCATGCAAGAGAATGCGTGCTGTTAATACAGCAACGATGTCCCTCTCCTCTAGCTCCAAGGGGAATGACGCTCCGTCTCTGGTGCTGCAGCTCAAGGGGTAAACGGGTTGCCCCAGCCTAGTCCCTGCTCACACCAGCAGGGGCTGCAGGAGGAGGCCGCTCTAAGCCACCACCCTCATCGTCACTCCGTGAGACCTCAGTCACGTGCTCCTTGCATGGCCCTGGGACCTTGTCTCTCCATTTAATACTATCAGACCCCTGCTGTCCCCTCTTTAGTGTTGCTCAGGGGAGTGAGTGCATCTACTTCCAGACACCCCTGAGTCTCATGCTTGTCTCAACCCCTGGGATTTCATCCAAGGTCCCTGGCTCTTTCACTTCCTAAAGAAAGGGTCCATCCTGCTCCCTTCTGCTGCAATAGTTTGTGTACCACCAGGCAGGGTCTGCATTTTCAGAACAAAAAGAGAGCTGTCCACCCTCCTGAGAGATAAGGAAGATCCAAATTTCTGGAACAAAAGGCCTATTTGCCACCCTGGCAGTGTAGTTAGGACAGTACCTTTCATTCCCGGTCAGAATTACGCCCCTCACGGGCCATGTTGAATTTCTGTGGCTGCTTAAGTATAGCTGGCCCAGAATCTTTTCCACAGTGAAAAGGGGCAAGCAAGGCCCTGACCCCCATGGAAACATAGCTGGAATCTCCATCATTCCAGCCATCAGTTAACAACCTAATAGAAAGCAATCTTTCTGAGAGCTCAGTCACTGGTTGACATTTCCATTGCCTACTCATTCCTTCCAGCTACGTACTTGCCCAATTGCTCTGTGTAAATAGCCCCAGGATCAAAAGGGATATTGAGTCATAATCTAATAATCAAAAGAATTCAGAAATGGCTGCAATCTCATGTTAAGAGCTTTCCTTATAAAATGGAACACGTAACCAAAACAGGATTGCCAGAGTGGACTATAATCTGGGGCTAAAAGGACTTCGCTAGTTGAATTGTCATGTTCCTGCCAGAAGGTATTGCTGCTTCTCTCCCATTGTTCTCCAATTACCCAGCACTTACTGACTAGCCAGAACTGGATGGCATTTACAGAATGAGTGGCAATACTATGCATTCTTCTTATGCAACAAACTCTGGAGCTATCACCCCCATTTGCCAGGTAAGTAATCAAGGCTCAGGGACTTGTCAAAGGTCACATAGCCAGAAGGTGAAAGATGGGAATTCAAGCCCAGGTCCCATGGGGCCAAAGCCTGATGCTTGCCCTCTCAGATCCGCACTCACCACTCATCTCCCTGGGTAACCAGACTGGTCAGAATCTCAATATTATATGTGACCAGATGAATCACCCTAACTCTAAAATATCCAGTTGGGTGACTATTTTGCCACCCTGATTTGTGGAAATGAGAGAGGCGTTGTTAAGGCTTACAGACCTGAGACATGAAAGCCTGCTCCTAATAGCCAGCTGAGAGAGTGGTGCCCGGATTTCTGCAGAAACAGTCTGTTTTCAAGCCAGCATCCAATGACCTCATTCAGGAGAACCCCCTTTTCCCACCCTCCTTAAGTCCCCAACATGAGTTCCAATTTCCTATCAATCTTTATCCTCAGAATTTTATTCCCAGGATTGTCCTAACTCAGGGAAGGAACTGAAGGTTGGAATTCGTATGAAAACATGTGCTTCTCATTAGATTGTCTGGAGCACGAGTTATAACTGGCTCAATTTCAAAGCTTGGAAGAGAAACACAGCACATAGTCTGAACAATACAATGAATGCTATATTCCCAGTATGTCCCTGATGGCTCAATATCTCTGGCTCCCTACTGAATTATCAGGCCCAAAATAAATGCTACAGTCTAGCACTCAAGGTCTTCTGTCAGCCTTATCGCCAGCTGTCTCTATTTAAGCCTGGTTTGCTCCCCCAAAAGTTCTGTGGCTTGGCAGGCATGCTGCCCCTCCTGCAACTTCTCCCCATCTTGGTGCGTTGGCTCATGCCTGAAACATCCTCTCCCCCCTATGCTCCTCTTCTAATGCCATCATTTAGGACTCAAAAGAAGACTTCTAGAAGCCTTTCCTGACCAGTCCCTATGCCTACAGTTCTTGTTCGCATGTATTCAGTAGGCCAACATTTACTGAGCACAACCCATGACTCATCAAATCTTTCTTCGGCCAACATTTATTGAGCCCTTTCTATGTGCTTAGCAGTGTGCTAGTGCTTTGCATACTACCATATTACTCTGCTTCCCTTTACTAGAAATCTCAAAACAAAACAAAACAAAACAAAACAAAACAAAACAAAACAAAAAAACGTTGTTTATATTCATGCCTCAATTCCTATCCTCTCATGGTCTTTTGAGCAAACCAAGGTGACTTCCATATCAGCAATGCCTCTCCCCCAAAGGGCCACCTTTGAACCCTCCTCTCAACCCTTAGGTTCCTTCAGCCCTCCAGGGGTTCTTCTGGGGGAAGAACCTTAGAGGAAGCTCTGTCCTGTTGGCTTCCTATGCAAACCCTGAAGACAACCGCCATTGTCCTCTGTCATGAGCCCACATCTCCACACTCATCAAGTCACCTCTCCCCACTCTGCACCAGGCAGGTGCAGCCCCATGATAGCCTCTGGCCAGTAGATTCCCAGGTGAGAGCCAGACACAGCCTCTCCATCCCTCCAGAGAACACACATCCTGCTTTCCACATAGCACCCTTGAAGCCATGTCACTTGGCTCTAGATGAGGGGAGTGCACCTCATGCCTCCCTCAAGCCAGTGGGGATGGAGAACCGAGAGCACACAGGCACTGACAATTCTCTTCAAATAAATCCCAGTTTCCAATCTCTTGTCAACCTCAGCTTCTTCCATGGACTAGAGCTAGGTGACCCACCAAGGCTGGCAGCACAACTCCAGGCCTCCCCTTTGGAAGTCTTACACAGAGGCTCCAGCCACACACACCCTCACCCCCAAACACCACCTTGGAACGACACTGGGATTTTTTTACTACTAGCCTTTGAAGCCACAGTTGATACTCAAAGACCAAAGGATATATTGCAGTTAAGATCCTGTAACAGAAAACAATTGTTGAATTAAATACCAAAAATGAAAAATGACAATAAATGGCTCCAAAATGAGACCCAACACTCTTGAGACAAGGGCAGAAGACCAACTCTGCTAAGGAAAAAAACTATCTGATGAATTCTTAAGATCCTGAGATCTTAAGCTTTCTGGACAAGCTTCTTCTTCAACCAGAAAACTGGGGAAGCAATGAAAGAAAAGTCTTCAAAAGAAGAGATCTTGGCCGAAACCGGTTTGGCTCAGTGGATAGAGCGTCAGCCTTCGGACTGGAAGGTCCCGGGTTCGATTCTGGTCAAGGGCATGTATCCTGGTTGCGGGCACGTCCCCAGTAGTGGGTGTGCAGGAGGCGGCTGATCGATGTCTCTCTCTCATCAATGTTTCCAACTCTCTATCCCTCTCTCTTCCTCTCTGTAAGAAATCAATAAAATATATTTAAAAAAAAAAAGAAGAGATCTTGGTGATGTTGATGGAACAGGACACTTGGGAAAGATAACCATGGCACCCAAGAGTTTGTGACAAGGACAGGAACAATGTGACAGTTAGCCCAGGACCAGTTCTATTGAGGATTAGGTCCCTTTTATGACAGGAGAGAACTGGTTCTCCTGGGGCCTGCCAGTGGCAATCCCAGACTTCCTTATTTAACATCAGTACTGACATGCAGCACTCCCCCCACCACTTTTTTTCTTTTCCCCTCAAATTCCTAAAGCTCTACTTCTCACCATTTAGGGACTAGAGTAAGGTGAAGAAACAGAAACAGGCATGAGAGACCCAAATTACTATTATTCCAGCATATACAACAACCTACATACTTACCTATTCATTGTTCACAATTATTCTGAGTAGACAGAACTAGCTCCATGAGGAAACTGAACTCAAATTAAGACATTTTCTTATGAAAACACTGAAGACAGGGAGGTACAACTCACTATTTCCAGAACATTCCCCAGACTTCCCTACCTTTGCTCATGCTGTGCTCCACCTGAAAGATCACTGCTCACCTCTAGCTGTGCTGATCCTACTACTGTATTCCTAAAAGGGCAGCTCCCATCTAACTTCCGACATACAGCAGCCGGGGTTCCCTGCAAGGCAGAAACAACTGTTCCTGGAACTTTGTGCCTCTGTTGTAACATTCAGTTCCCCTTCTAATGTGCCTGTTTGTGTCCATCTCGTTTCCTCTAGCACAGCGGTTCTCAACCTGTGGGTCGTGACCTGTTTTCTGGTGGTCTTAGGCTCTACAGCAGTGACCCACAGGTTGAGAACCACTAGCAGGGTCACCTAAGACCATCACAAAACACAGATATTTACATTACGATTCACCACAACACGAGGAACTGTATTAAATGGTCGCAGCATTAGAAAGGTTGAGAGCCACTGCTCTAGCAGAATATAAAATCCTTGAGGGCGCTAATGGTATGACTCAATGCATATAAGAGCAGCAGGAGAGCAAGTTTCTTGCTCACAGTAGGTACTCAACACGCTTGTTGAGCGAGGAACATGGAGGTGTTACAAAAGATGAAATCTCAGGTATCTGGTACCTGAGCCCCCTTGTTTGCTGTTCAGATGAACAAGATCTGAGAGTTCGCTGCAATCAAAAGCAAATGCTGGCCTGTCTCCAGAGGGCATCTATCCATCCCATCCTGGCTTCTGCTTCAAAGTTCCTCTTAAGTCCCAGTCGCAGGTCTCTTGATCTTTCCCTGTTTGCTCATTAAAGTTAATTTGAAACATGAAAAGATTCAGGACTGAATATTTCATTAAGGCCATGCCTTCTTAATGCAGCAACTGCAGATGAAACATAAAAACAGGGCAGAGGTTGCCAGTACAAGGCCAGTACCTGGAGCGCCCCTTAAACCCCTGATCTCTGTCCATAAATGAAATCTGCTGTCATCTTTGGGGTTGCTAAGAATACCCACAGAAGTAGATTATGCCCCTTAGAGATATCATGTGTCTTCAAGGGGTGCTCAATCTACACACAACAATCTACACACTTACCTATTACAAGTCATTCATTTCCCACAAATGAATGACTTGTAATAATTGTTGCTCTCCCTGACACAACAATTTATGTGAAAACAGTCTTGTCTAGAGTCCTGGGTGTGGACTAAGATAACTATTAACAATATCGGCTCCCATTTCCTGAGTTCTGCCTGTACACTGAGGATTGTGCTACTTTTACTGGGGTTCTCTCTTCTAATCCCCACAGTAACCCTCTGAGGTGATACTATTATTGACCCCATATTACTTATGAGGGAAATGGGGCTTGGAGAAATTAAGTTTCTGGACTGAGATCTTACAACTATTGAATGCAAAGGTGATGAAGCTGAGATTCCACCCATGGCTGAATGTTCCTAGAGTCTGTACTACCAACCACTTCACTCTGTTGTTTCTTAGGATACTTCAAAATGTTCTAGTCTTTCTTAGCAGGAAAAAGACACCCTGAGCACTAACTGCTGCACTGGCTGGTGCTGCTCTGAATGAGGCAGTGGTGGTTTTTATTAAGTTTCATATATAAAAATTCATTTACTTGAGGAGCGAAAGAATAGAGGTTGTCACATAAACTGTTGGAGCTACGAGAACCCAAAGACAGTTTGGCATGTGTGACACGTCTACATGGATGTCAAGATTCCAAGGTTTAGCAGGATTGTTTGTAAAGTTCTACAAAGCTAGAATGGGAGGGGTGAGGAAAGTTGGAGAACACATCTCAAGTTCCCATAACCTTCTATTCTAATAGACATTTCTTTGTTTTAATTTTAATTCCTAGTAAATGTAACTTACTCATTGTGGCAGAAGTATTTTTAAAGAAGGAACTGGATTCAGAACCAAAAAGGGAACAGGGAAGCATAAAATAAAATGTGAAAAATAAGTCTAAATACATTAATGGTTATAATAAATACAAATAGCATAAGTTTTCCCTTTCAAAATCACACAGATTTTCAGAACAGGTTAAAATACAAAGTCAAACTATATGCTGATTATAAGGCACTAGAGGCCCAGTGCACGAAATTCGTGCATGGGGGTGTGTGTCCCTCAGCAAAGCCTGCACTCTCTCCAATCTGGGACCCCTTGAGGGATGTCCGACTGTCTGGTTAGGGCCGATTCTGGGCCTAAACAGGCACTCAGACATCCCTCTCACAATCCAGGACTGCTGGCTCCCAGCTGCTCACCTGCCTGCCTTCCTGATTGCCCCTAATTGCTTCTGCCTGCCAGCCTGATCACCCCTAAACACCCCCCTGACAGCCTTATTAATGCCTAACTGCTCCCCTGCCAGCCTGTTTGCCCCTAACTTCCCTCCTCTGCCAGCCTGGTCACCCCTAATTGCCCTCCCCTGCAGACTTGATTGCCCCCAACTGTCCTGCTTTGCAGGCCTGGTCCCTCTCGACTGTCCTCCCTTGCTGGCCTAATTGCCCCACAACTGCCCTCCCTTGCAGGCCTGGTCCCTGCTAACTGCCTTTCCCTGCTGGCCATCTTGTGGTGGCCATCTTGTGTCCACATGGGGACAGCTATCTTGTGTGTTGGAGTGATGGTCAATTTGCATATTACTCTTTTATTAGATAGGCTAGAGGTCTGGTGCATGGGTGGGGGCCAGCTGGTTTGCCCTGAAGGGTATCCCAGATCAGGGTGGGGATTTCTTTGGGGTGTGGGGCAGTCTGGGCATGGGGTCTGTGGTGGTTTACAGACTGGCCACATACCCCAGTGACCTAAGTGGAGGCCCTGGTATCTGGGATTTATTTTTCTTCTATAATTGAAATTTTGTAGCATTGAGCAGAGCCAAGACTCCTGCTTGCTCTGTGGATACAGCCATTTTTGTTGGGATTTACAGTGGTACCTCGAGATACGAGTGCCCTAACATACAAGAATTTTGAGATATGAGCCATCGAGCGAACAATTTTTGCTTTGAAATACAAGCAACATTTGAGATAGGAGTAATCGCGCGGATTGGCCGGCTGCACACGACCCACCAGTTCACGGCGACTCAAGCATCTCATAGTTTCCCACGCCTCAAGGTTACGGAACGAATTAAACTCATATCTCAAGGTACCACTGTATTTATCTTCTATCATTAAAACTTTGTAGCCTTGAGTGGAGGCCGAGGCTGGTCAGGGTGTGAGGAAAGCTAGGCTTCCTCCACCACCAGGGGCAACTCAAGCCTTCTGCTCTTTCCAGTTCCATAACTGCTGCCATTTTTATTGGGATTTATTTCTCTTTTATAATTGAAACTTTGTAGCTTGGAGTGGATCTCTGGGCTGGTCAGGGTGTGCAGAAAGCTTGGCTTCCTCCATTGCCGAGGAAATGCAAGCCTCCCCTCCTGCTCTCTCTGTGGCCGAAGCCATCTTGGTTGGGTTAATTTTCATACTCGCTCCTGATTGGCTAGTGGGAATGCCTGGTGGGTATAGCAGAGTGGTGGTTAATTTGCATATCACTCTTTTATTAGATAGGATGGCCACTATCCACATGGCTAATTAAATTTAAATTAGTTACAATTAAGAATCCATTTCAAATGCTCAGTAGCCAAAGATGGCTAGAAGTTACCATACAAGGTAGGGCAGATTATAGAAAATTTCCGTCTTTGCAGAAAGTTCTGTTTGGCAGTGCTAATCCAGAGTTTGCCTGGAAATTTCAATGGATTAACTTCATTGACTGCAGACTCCCTTGAGTCCACCTAGGTTTCAAAGGGCCAACCTAATAGACTATTTACCCCATTCCAAGATGCTCAAGCCACATACTGACCCTAGAATCTCAGGAAGGTAAACTCATATTGATAAATGCAGCTCAACTTTTCCATTTCATGCTAATGGTCAAACACTTTCTAATTCTTTCACATCTATGCTCCCCACACTCTTTCCAAGACTGACTGGTGAGGTCTTGTAATTCTTTTGGTGTATGGATTTCCTTTCCCACCTCAGGTCTTGCACATCCTTGTGTAGGCTACTTCTGGGATCTACTCTTGTTATGAACGTGGAGGTAATAGGGGTGGTGGGAGTGAGTCCTACAAAGACTGGTGTCCCCTGGTGACAGAACTCTCCCAGGTGCAATTATTGAAAGGTATTTCTACAGAGGAAGACCTTTTCTCTCAGCTGAAGAGAGGGATTTCTTCTGTCAGAAAGGGAGGTCCATTGATACTGGGTAGTTCAGAGTTCTCAGCGTCACCTGTTTCCCCAACCCAAATCTCAGGGTCCCACGCCTTCTTCCACAAGTGCCCCTGACTTAGCATTAGAGACTGGGGGATTAGTTCTGTCTCTCTACTATCCATACAACACAGCACTGGATTTGTAGCCATGTCTGTCTGTCCTGAAACAAGAAATACGTAAAAGATTTCTTTACAGTTGATATAAAAGCTTTTGAAGGACCTTCCCCGAGTTACTGGCAATCTAGGACATATCTAGGGATGTTTCTCATTAACACTGAATCTCCCCCATGAACAACTCCTGTCACTGAAAGCTTCTAAAATGCAATCTACATGTCACTCAGCATGACATTCTTTAATTCAAAATAATTCTTCAATTACCCATACATTTCTATATTTTATGTGTGTGTGTGTCTGCATGTATATACTATGCTTTTAACTGTATTGTAAGCTTTGTAAGGATAAGATTATTTCACAGCATTTAGTAAATTCCTGTTTATTAAATTCCTGAAGACCTTCTTGCTCATTCTAACATTTGATGCCAGACAATGGGCAGAAGCTGTGCCTGGGGACTCTCAAGAATGTGAGGCGGGGCGGGGGCTGGGAGGAGCGCGTGGGAGCCTCACTGTGGAGCAGCCAAGCCATGAAGGACCTCCATGGGCTTTTGTGGTCAAGCTGAGTTTTCCTTAAGAAACAGCTTCCCAGGCACTCGGTGCCCACAGACTCAGGACTGTCTGCCAGCTCTGCTAATCATTCACCCCCTTTGGCTTTCTTCTTGGCCACTTGTGGGCAGTGTCTGGTTTGGGGTGGTGATTCCTACCTTCAAAGTTGAGGTCAGAATGTTCATGTTTCATTGAACAACATGTAGTGGTGGTGTGTGGCCAAGGTGGGGGCCTGAGCATCCTGAATGGGATCTTAAGTGGGGCTACTTGTCCTCATCTGTGCCATTTTCAACTTCGCATCACTGCTGGATCAGCACTGCTGTTCTCTCTCCTCCTCTGGCCACTGTCTCACAGATGCCAGGAATAATCAGAAGGTGGAGACAAATGAGGTGGTCAGGAAGCAAATGCACTTCCCTCAATATCCACTATGTCCTTAAAACCCACAGTTATGACATCTGGAAGTAACATAACTAGTGATTGAAAACAGCCACTTCTTTTTAAAAAAAATTAATACATTACGTATATATACACTGAGTGGCCAGATTATTATGCTCTCAGGCGCATAATAATCTGGCCACTCAGTGCATATCCTATATAATCCTATATAATAAAAGGCTAATATGCAAATTGTCCTCTCTACCAGGAGTTCGATTAGCAGGCAGGCGGCCAACTGCCCATGTCCCCTCCCCCTGGCCAGGCTGGCCGGACCCCACCCATGCAAGAATTCATGCACCGGGCCTCTAATACACACACACATACACACACACACTCTGAATGGCCAGATTATTATGCGTTCAGAGATCATCATAATCTGGTCACTCAGTGTATATATATCAGAGAGGAAGGGAGAGGGTGAGAGAGATAGAAACATCAATGATGAGAGAGAATCATTGATCGGCTGCCTCTTACACACCCCCTACTGGGGATCAAGCCTGCAACCCGGCCATATGCCCTTGACTGGAATCAAACCTAGGATCCTTCAGTCTGCAGGCCAATGCTCTATCCACTGAACCAAACCGGCGAGGCTATAGCCACTTCTGATACTTTCAGTCCATTGTAGGTAGAACTGGGCTACTCAAAAACATGCCTGGGCTCTTTGTGGAGCAATGGACTTTGCTGCACAGAAGCCATCTCTCCTCAGAGCAGCTCAGAAATTTCCCAGAACAAAGACAAGAACCAAAGAGAGTCCCAGGACTTCCTCCTTCATGGCCCACTCTGTCACAGGGTCATACTCAGACTTCCCTTCGTACCTCCTCTCCCTAAGCATTCAGCTCTTTGAAGTTTTCTGGGCGTTTTGACCACTAGCTAAAAAGGGAAAATTGGGGGTACCAAAGTCACTCTTTTCTATGCAATAACCCCCACATTTTCCTATTTTTCTCCTACTTTCCCCCTTTCTTATTCTTCTCCTCTTTCTTCTTCTCCACTCCACCCTCTCTTTAGAGAACACAGATGCCAAAGCTCTTTCTTTTCTCTAATAGATAAATCAAAGCTCTGCTAATTAGGAGGGGATTTAGACTTGAATCCTGGTTTCTCAATTGCCTGTCATTATTTTTTTATTTCAAACCATGTCTTCCTAAAGTTGAGGTTCTACAACAGAATGTTAACAGCAATTATCATTGGGTTTGGAATGGCAAGTGCTTGTTTTTCTCTAATTTTTTTTTTTTTTTTGCTTATGGATTTTTCCAAATTTTCCTGCAAAAAGCTATGCATTAATTTTGCAATATCTTGGGTAAACTGGATGCTATAATAAACAAGTGTAAAAATTTCCATTGCTTAACCAAAAATGTTCTTGAGCATATATAGTCCAAAATGAGTGTTCCTAAAGAGTGCATAGGCTCTTAGAAGAAGCAATTCAGGAAACCTGTTCCTTCCACTCTGGAGCTCCTCTATCCTCAAGTGTGACTTTCGGATAAGTTGTAATGTTCTGTATAAAACAAGAGGAAAGGAAAGAGTACATGAGAGACCCTTTTATGGGGGAGGCCAGAAAGTAATACTGTATATGTATATCACTTCCATTCATACTCCTTTGGCTAGAACTCAGGTGCAAGTCTGCATCTAACTGTAGGCACAGTGAGAAATGTAATTTATCGCATACAAAAGAAGCAAAGGAAATGAATACAGTGAATGTGTAGTCAATCTACACCACACTTGCGTAAGGAAAAGGAAGTTGAAGTTAAAATGGAATAAGGAAGGCAAGTCCCTCTGTAGAGCTATCCTAAGCTCTGTAAAGCTATCTTAAGTTTTATCTCTCTTACAGCATTTTCACACTCAAATCCCCGTTGTCCCACAGATAAGAAATGCCTTCATCCTCAAGGATATGAATAGGTTGGTTTTTCTGACATAAGTGGATGTAGAAAAGGGGGATAACTAGATAAGTCTTAAGGGCTCAGATAGTGCTGTATATCCTCCTTCCCACTGGGGGCACTGTCAGCATATGGGTGTTGCCTGTCTACCTTTTCACCAAGAGGACAGATAGTTATGAAGACTATGTGATGTCACCATGGTTCATGCTGAGTAATGCATTTTCTCTCCTCTCAACACAATGATCAGGCCCAGACAAACTCCTATTCCATGTACCTCCTACAATAGATCCAGAACCATTTATGTACTCAGAGCATGCACCTTATTCTCTACCATCCCCTCTAAATGAAAACCTCTTGCCTTAGATACAGTCTTAACAGATGTGTAAGTATTTGTGAGTAACCCAGACTTCATCTGGATAATCAGGCCATGGGAGAGAGGGACAGCTGCAACCAGAAACATCTCAAGGGCCCAAACTCAGAGCTCAGGAGAACACACATTCTCACAGGTGCATACCAGGAAATAGTCATGTCCCTTCTTTGGCAGAAGTCAGTTAGTTCCCAGTGTACTAGAATGGAATGGAACAATAGACCCACCTCACCAAAAGTGTAGGCTTCTGTCCAGAAATGTCCATTCTGTCTGGGAAGAGTGGGCAGAGAGATAATAAAAGTAGGTAGAAGTTAGCTCTTTATATAAAGCCCAACACTTGAGGGGGTCCTCAAAAGAGAGGAGGGCAGCAAGGTTCTGAGTTCTGCTCTTCACTCCTAAATCAGAAAGAGCTGTAATTTCATGGGAAAGTTCAATGGTCATGTATACCCAGGGCTGTATCTTTTCTCTTACGGACTGTATCAGGCAGCAATGATCTTTAAGACCACCATAGTAAATGACTCTCTTCTGTATCCTTCATGTCCTCCAAGAAATAATAGAATATGGGCCGGGCTATGGAAAATATCCTACCAAGGTTGGTTGAAAATAGTGAGTGGCTCCATCTTTACAATTTACGTGATCTTCTGTCTTGATGATGGGATGGTGCTGATGAACAGGGAAGTGCCACTGAGATTTATGTACCCCAAAGAGTGGCAGCACCTCACCATGTTCATCCTCCTCACCCTCAACGGCTGTGTAGACGTCACGAGCAAGAACCTGCTGCCTCAGAGGTGTGTGCTCCTAGAAAAAGGCGCCCTGGTCCTCATCTTCTACGTGCTCCTGATACTGTTTGTGTCACATGTTCAAGACTCAACAGGCGTGGAACTGCAGGTTCATTCTCTACTTATCTTGGTGGTGTTCCTGCTGATCCTGGTGTTGACTGCTGAGCTGTGGGCTCCCAACACATTTCACCTCTCAATGATTGAGACCTTTCTGTTTCTGATGATGGGCTCCTGGCTGATGCAGGCAGGCTTCATTCTGTACAGACCAGTCACCGGCTACCCGTGGCAGGATGATGACATCAGTGACATCATGTTTGTCACCACCTTCTTCTGCTGGCATGTGATGATCAATGCTTTGTGCCTGTTGGGAATCTATGGTGCTTTTTCCTTTTGGCATCATTGTTACAGACCCAGGCCGAAGCTGATGGGTTCCAAAGAAGCTCCCTATTTCACAAACACTGAAGGACCCATCTACCAATTGCTGCCAGAAGTGGAGCAGTCAGAGAAAGAGGAGCAGGCTCTTCTGCTCCCAGAGAGCTCAACCTGATTTAGGGCCCAGGCTACCTGCACATTGTCCATACGTTCTTCCTTCCTCCTTGTAGGTTCTCTCTGGCATGTGCATTGTATGCTCTTTGGTCTCCAATGAAGGTAATGGCATGGAGAGCATTTGGTCCTCATCTGCTGTACATCTCCTGTCCTTGAACCTCAAATCACCGAGAAGATGAGGAGAGAGGGGGCTGAGAAAGGGATGCTGATGGGATTGATGTGGTGGGGGGAGAGGACCATGGGAAGAGATAAATGTGGGAGAAAAACCATGAGAGTTCAAGAATGCAATCCAAGACTGGCCTCTGGCATGGAAGAGAGTGGAGTCCAGCAGTCATACCAGCACTGGCTGTTTCTCCAGGTTTTTACTTGAGGAATAAAGACTACTTTCTTACAAATCAAAACTGCAATAGTAGGTACTTCTGTTTTCCAACTAAAGTGAAACATGTCTGGTATAATTCACTTCTCTCACCTGGTTACAGTCATAAGAATATCATACATACATTTTTAAAATTTGGATAGATCAGCATTGTTTCAAATTTTCCACATAAAGTAAGAATCAGTACTTTCATATAACAGTTTTTCAAATTCCCATAAACCAAATTTCCATTAAACGCTAGCACATTTCTTATTCTTGATTTCTAATCCAGCCAAAGCAAGACGGAGCTACTTGTTTAACTACCACCAGCCCTACCAGGAATTTACTAGATCCTAATTTGCTCTATCCTACACTTGTGCCTTTGCAAAGGACACTCCATGCAATTTGAAAAAAGCCATCACCAGTCACATATTAACTATACAGTGCGACCTTATACCTGGCATTAAACTTTAACACTACTGTCACCAAGAATTATTTCTCCAGAAAAGTCTCGCATACTCTTTTGATCTGAAACTCTTCAGCACCTCATCTAAATCTGCCTTACTATTTTTTCCATGCTGATGATACATTCTTTGTCCTGTTTCTCATATTGTCTCTCATAGAAAGTTTTGCTTTACCCACACAAGGCAGTCGCCTTAAGAACAGAGATTTGTCATATCCTAGTCACCTCATTTGTTTAGCATGTTCCAGGGGAATATAACGTTGTCCTCTACACATGAGGATTAAATTGCTTTACCAACTTGCATTATAAATATTCTATAATTAAAGCTGTGGTGTAGGAGCAAGCAAGTACCATTGGACTGTCAATCAACATAGTGTAATGTAATAGACAGTCCGGACACAGAAATATACTGTGAGGATTAAATACATGTTAAGAAAGGGCTCCTCAATTAATGTGAGGAATAACTGACTCTCCAATTTGGGAGAAAAACCCTTAGTTTGTACTTCAGAAAACACACGAGGAAAGAATTATAGATGGATTGAAAAGTTAAACATCAGCAATAAGACTATCAAATTATTTTAAAGGAAATATAGGAAGATATTTTATAATAAAAGATATGAAACTTTCTTGAGCCAGAAAAATATTCTTAAAAAGATTACACATTTTATTGAGCTTTCCCATAATTAAAAGACATAAGAAAAATAAATAAAATAAAAAAAGGGACAGCCCTCATCAGTTTGGCTCAGTGGATACTGCATTGGCCTGCAGACTGAAGAGTCCCGGGTTCCATTTCGGTCAAGGGCACATGCCTGGGTTGCAGGCTCAGTCCCCAGTGGGGGGCATGCAGGAGGCAGCCGATCAGTGGTTCTCTCTCATCATTAATGTTTCTATCTCTCACTCGCACTCGTTCTTCTCTAAAATCAGTAAAAATATATTAAAGAAAATAAAAGGGACCCTGGGAAGAATATTTTTAACATTAAAAAAATCAGTATCCAGAATTTATGTATAGAGATATTCTAACACTGACAAACAAAATGCAATCTAAATAAAAATGGGCAAAAAATATAAGTGTCTATGGCTCAGAAAAAGAACAAATGACTAGTAAGCGAAAAAATTTGGGGTTTTTGTTTTTTAGAAAAAGCAAAATTAAGTATGGTAGGACCTAATTTTTACTATCAGGTTGTCAAAAATTATCATAAGTATTAAATAAATGATATTATCCATAGCTAGAGAATATGTAGGGAAAGCGAGTGATTATACACGGTATGTGGCAATGTAAAATTGGCCGGTAATTTCTGGAAGTCAGTGTAGTAGAGTGTGCCATCATTTAGATGCATATATCCTTCCAGCAAACAATTCCACTTCTTGCTACCCACAGTGGACATCTGTCACATGAGCCTAACTACATCTTCGAAGCAGCCTCCCAACATTTTGATGAGTTTCTGTATTACCAGGCTTGCCTTCCTGGTATATTTTTGTTTTTAATCTCTGGCCTCCTGTGGAGTTATCTGGGGTACAGGCATGTCACCGATTAGACACACCCACTTAGGATTTCAACCCAGATAGTGAGCAGTGCAAAGAAAAGAGCTCTGCCTGGGTTTTTCTATTCTGTAGCAAGAATAATGGCAATGGTGTCGATCTCTGTTTTTCATCATTAAGTTGGTTTGCCTCATAGTTCTGGGGTCAGTGCCAGAAGCAGCAATCTAAGCCCATTTTGACAGGGAAGTTCTGGGCATTGGTCCTTTAAATTTAAAGTGGAATCTCTTTCTCTGGTCCTTAATGATTCTGTGAACTAACCCATTTATTTTAATACAGTTCTTTCTCCTAAACTAGCCAGAATGGAGTCATGGAGTCTGTAGCTGAGAACTCTAATACAGTATATATTGTAGAAATACTCAGATATCTACACAAAGAGCATGTACAAGGATGGTCCCTGAAGCATATATATATATATATATATATATATATATATATATATATATATATATATATATATAAAGCTTATATGCAAAGTGTCTCCTCAGGAGTTCGACCAGGAGACGGTGAGTTTGATTACTCGCTATGATGTGCGCTGACCACGAGGGGGCGTTGCAGAATGAAGGAAGGCCCCTGCTGGCAGCCGGTAGTGGGCAGCCAGGGAAGGAAGGCCCTGATCGCTGGCTAAGCCTAGGGACCCAACCTGTGCATGACTTTTGTGCACTGGGCCTCTAGTTGTTCCCATAAAGAACTTTAAATAATAAATGGTTGCCAATAGGGGAATTGTTAAATAAATTATGGATTACTATGCCGAAGTTTAAAGGAACAGGGGAGATCTGTATGTCCTGCCATGAAAAGATCTCCAAGATGAAGCAAGAAAAGCCCCAGAAAATATGGGGCATATAGGATCCAGGTTTTGGAGGTGGGTGTGTTCTTGTTAACTTCATAAGGTCTTAATTTTTCTCCTTAAATCTGTTAAGCATTTTTCGGACCACAGGGCAACCAGGAGAGAGGGTATAGTGAAGAATGCGGTGACTTGTTTCACTTCACATACCCTACAGCAAACTCTTATCTCCATTTGAATAATGATGCAGCAGGGTTTAACCTATACCCAATGTGACCATATAATGTAGTACGTATTCAAACCTGGATACTTGAGAAGGAAAAGAGGCAAAAGTAATTCCTGCACCTGGATGACAGGTAAAAACCTAACTGCTCCAGACAAATCCGGACTTATGGTTACCCTACCTGCAGCCTCAAGAGAATCATGCTGTATGTTTTTAGTTTGTCCCCCACACTCATCTTTCACCTCCCTCTGCTCTCTCACCCAGGAGACTACCCTGTTCTGTAGCACATCATTGTGCTCCCTTATTCTCCGGCTTCAGGCAATGCTACGCCAATGAGGAGCCCAGCAGGAGGATGAGAAGAGAGTGAATTTAGCATTTTCATTCTCTTGTCTCTTGTCTCTGGGGTCACCTCAGGCTGGCAGTACCCCAACACCATGACACCATTAGTATTAGTTTCCTAGGCCGCCATAATAAGTCACCACAAAATTTGTGGTTTAAAACAACTATCTTACTCTCTCACAATTATGGAGGCTAGAAGGCCCAAATCAAGGTGTGGGCAGCATTGGTCCCTCCTAGAAGCTGTAAGGTAGAATCTGTTCCATGATTCTCTCCCAGCTTCTGGTAACTGCTGGCATTTCTTGTCTTGTGAATGCATCACTCCAATCTCTGCCTCTACCTTCACATTGTCTTCTTCTCTGTGTCAAAAATCTCCCTCTGCCTTTCTCTTATCAAGTCACATGTCATTGGATTTAGAACCTACCTTAAAGCCAAAATGACCTCATTTTGAAATCCTTAACTTAATTATATCTGCAAAGACCCTTGTGCCAAATAAGGTCATAGGTTCACAGGTTCGAGGGTTAAGACTTGGAAATATACTTTTAGAGGCCACCACGAAAGCCACCACACTGCTTGCTCATACCATGTCCCTAAAGCCAGTTACAGCTCCATCTGTTACTCAACTACCCCTTGTGATCACCTTACACCCAGCTCACATATATGTAAGAAGTACCCCTTTAAGCCCTCCTTGAACTATTCCAATTTAGGTTGCCATCTATTTCCTATTGGGGTCCTCTCTGTCTAAAGCACAGGAGACCAGGCCTTTAAACAGAATTCACCCCCAGATATTTGGAGCAATGCTAAGAGAAAAACTTTTCAACTGAATTTCACTAAAGTGAACACACAGTGAAGGAGATTAATTTGTAAACAGGTAGGTAATAAATTAAGGGGATCTTCCAAATTCAATGAAGATGACCAAAGGATGAATTAATTCATTAAAATAAATCGTAAACAGCTACTTTTTCCCAGGAATTAGCAATACAATAATGAGAAAGATGCAAACAGACATACACAATTATATTGCAACTTATAGTAATGAATGAAAGGAAGATTAGATGGTGTGGTCAACAGAATTCTAAAGTGTTCCCTGACACTCCTGCCCCTTGTGTACACAGTCTGTATAAGCCCTTCTTCTTGAGTGTGAATGGGACCAGTGAATGTAATGGAATATCATTTCCACAGTTCAATTATCATCAGTTGAACTTACTTTGTTGTTGTTTTTATTTTATCTTTATTTAAATAGATATGACTTACTGAACACTTACTGTGTGCCAGGTTCTTTATGTCATTATTAACCCTCATAATAATCTTTTGAGGCAGCTTATTTTTATTTAATAATAATTTATGTCCACTTTGCTGAAAACACTGAACTTGAGAAATATAAATATATAGTAAACCACTTGAAAAACAAGATGATTTCTGAACCTAAGCTCTTTCCTCGTATTATAATAAGTTGAATTTAAAGTAGTGAAAAGGTGGGTCTGTCCTGGGTGGGTCTGACCTCGTCAGGTGAAGTCTTTACAAGAAGGTGAGCCATCAGGAGAGGCAACCTGCTGGCCTGATGAAAAACAGCCATGTCATGAACTTCCTACTGGGGGCAATGTGGCAAGGAAATGCAAGCAAATTAGTTGCTGAGAGCAGGCCCTGACTCACAGTCAGCAAGAAAACGGAAGCCTGCGACTTAGAACTTCAAGAAGCTGAATTTTGCCAACGTCCAGTGAGCTTGCAAGAGGATCCTGAGCCTCAGATGGAAATCCCAGCCTTGGGCAACACCTTGGTGAGATATGAGCAGAGGACTCAGCTAGCCCATACTGGATTCCTGACCATGGGAACAGTGAGATAGTACATTTGTACTGTGTAAGCTCCAATATTTAAGTTAATTTGTTATGCAGCAATAGAAAACTAATGCAGGTTGTATTAGTTTTGGATGAAGGTTTATCCAGCACAGGTTAGGGATTAGAAATACCACAGTTCATTAAGATGTGTGGCTCTGCCCGACTGGTGTGGCTCAGTGGTTGACCTCTGAACCAGGAGGTAACAGTTTGATTCTCTGTCAGGGTACATTCCCAGGTAGCTAGCTCAATCCCCAGCAGCGGGGAGAAGGCATGCAGGAGACAGGTGATCAATGATTCTCTCTCATCATTGATGCCACTGGAAGACAGTATCCGAAATGAAGCTGAGATGCTAATAAGAATGAGGAGCTTCAGGCCCATCCAGTTCTTATTCTCTGTGTCTATAATCATAAGGTGGAACTTAGTTTCTTGGGCCCTAAAACAGTGGCTTGGACAGAGTACATGAGAATTCTAGATTTTGAGATACTGAAGATAGAGGAGGAAGTTGGGTGGGAATAATAAACATAACCCTTTGGATGTCTGTCACATCAAAATTAAGGAATTTAATTTGCTGAACTTTCAGTGAGCCTCTTGGTGGCTTGGTAGACAATATATATTAATTACCTGATTTAAAACCTGGTAAACCCTTAACTCCTATTGGCTAACACAACAGAAGGGTACTTCTGCCACCCTCATAAAGTCAAATGCCAGCATGAACACACGTGCTGTCTCTGACCTTGTGCCTCTGGCTTTCTCTCTTCCTCTGATGCATTTCTGTCTTGCAGCAAGGTGAGCTGCAATCCTTGTCTGATGATGATGATGATGATGATGATGATGACAACGACAAAGGCCTTCCTAAACAGAAAGGAAGTAAATTAAAAGGTGCAAAAGCACCATACTAAAACCCCCCAGCCATTGAGAAGCTTATACTGTGGCTCCCCTAGATGCCATTTCTGACCAAACTTCTACGTCCTCCCTGAACTGTTCTTTTCACTAAAACTGAAATTCACTCACCACGTCATTCTCTCCTTAATCAGCACGATCTGATATGGCAGTCCTTAACCATACACAGCTATGGAGCATTTGTAATTTGGTTTGTCTGAATTGAGATGTGTTGTAAATATAAAATATATGCTGGAGTTTAAAGGCTTAGTATGAAATAAGGAACATAAAATACTCAATTTATAGCTCTTATAACAACATGTTGAAATGACATTTTAGACATGTCGGGTTAAATATCTCATTAAAACTAATTCTACCTTTGCTTTTTGAATTACATATGTAACACTTGATTTCTGTAAGAGAGGTAGTCTAGTGTTCTCATGTCTCTGGTGTGTAGATATGTGTGTCTGTATATGTGTGTATGAACTGTGTGCCTTCAACAACATTGTAAGCTCTTTGAAGATAAAAACTATGATATATTTTTATGTGCCCTGCTGCACTCAGAATTCAGATTTTAGCAAATTCACGTTTAGTAAATTCCTGCGGACCTTCCTGCCCATTCCAGCATGTCAAGCCAGACAAGTGGCAATAGCTGTGGGACCTTTGAGAATTGGGGGGTGGGGGAGGCAGGTCTGAGGGGAGCCTCATCATGAAGCAGCCAGGACGTGAAGGACCTCCATGAGCTCCAGGGTCAAGGTGAGTTTTCCTTAGAAAACAGCTCCCAGGCACTCAGTGCCCACGGACTCAGGACTGCCTGCCAGCTCTGCTAATCATTCACTCCCTTTGGCTTTCTTCTCGGCTACCTGTGGGCAGTTGTCTGGTTTGGGATGGGAGATTCTTATCTTCAAAGCCGAGCGATCAGACTGTTCATGTTTCAAAGGACATGCAGCATTGGTGTGTGGCCAAGGTGGAGGCCTGAGCACCCAGGATGGGCTACCTGTCCCCATCCATGCCACTTGCAACTGCTGGGTCATCCCTACTGGGTCAGTGCTGCTGTTCTCTTTCCTCCTCTGGCCCCTGGCAATGAGCTCATGGCTGCCAGGAGCAACTGGGGAGATTAGTGTGGGAGCTCTGCTGTCCCCACCTCACTTGGACCCACAGCCTCAAAGCACTGCAGGCAATTAAGAGGGACCAAATGCAGCCCTTCTTGGACCTACAGGCCACATGATCTCTGGCCCAGCACTGCCGATGCAAGTGGACGCTCTGCTTCTCCCAGAGCAAATCTAAGAACCAAAGAGAATCCCTGGGGTTCTCTCCTTCCTGACTCATAAAACCTGTCACTCTGAATCAATCACTGAGCTTTACTGTGTGCTCCCAAGTATTTTGAAAATTTACCAAATCAGAAAGACAGTCAGGAGATAAATAAGTTCATGTCTATAACAGTATTCATCCCCCTTTTATTTTCACTTGGACAGTTCACCTTCAGACGGCCGGGTTACAGATGATTTTTTAATGTTGTTCTTTTTGCTTAGATGTTTTATCTGTTCCCTTCCCACACACAATGACTAAAACAATGAAAACACCTAAAATTAAAATTTGAAATAAAGCAAATTCCTTCAGAAAGCAGAATTAAGCTTTGTTTTTCTTACTTGCCTTCACACTCAAATACCCAGCCCCACCAAATCTCTGAATAGCAAGAAGCAATCTAAATACTGCCATCCTCGAGGGGCAGAGAGAAATTTAATTTTTCTGGTATTAAGTGGACTTGAGGAAGAGTAGGTATTTGCTCAGAGGCAGTGCTGTGTGACCTGGGTGTGAATTCTCCTCCTCTCCACCAGGGGCGCTGTCGGCATGCAGGGGCCAACTCTGCTCACAGCATTGCTTGTACTGTGAGAGCAGATGATTTTGCAGGAGACTGTGATGTTAGCACAGCTCATGTTGAGTGGTAAGCTTCCTTTCCCCTCAGTACTCACAGAGAAATATCTAGTCCCTGTACTTCCTGTAATACACCCAGAACCATTTGTGGGCCCAGTGCATGCCTCATATTCCCTGTACTTTATTCTCCATCATTCTCTGCCCTGTACTCATCTGGCAGTTACCCAATACCGAGCACACTGTCTTCCAAGGCACATCAGACACTAGCTATGGGTAAATGAAGATGATGGAATAATTCAGTAGTCGGCAAACTGCAACTCACGAGCCACATGTGACTCTTTGGCCCCTTGAGTGTGGCTCTTTCAGAAAATACTACCTGTGGGGGCGCATGTACAGTGCAATTGAAACTTTGTGGCGCAGAGGTTGGTTTTCAGCTCTCAAAAGAAATTTGAATCGTTGTACTGTTGATATTTGGCTCTGTTAACTAATGAATTTGCTGACCACTGGGCTAATTCATCTACACTAATAAAAAGAGTAAGATTCAAATTATACCTCTGTGACACCCATGAGCCAATCAGGTGTATGCAAATTAACCCAACAAAGATGGCATATTAATTTGCATACACAAGCACCAAGCAGCCAGAGGCAGGGTGGGACGCTTGCATGGTCGCCATGGAGACCATGCAGGCGTTTCTCGGTCCCAGCCTCTCCAGACCTCTGGGCAGCATGGGAAGGCAGAAAGGTGGCTCCGAGCTAGAGCGAAAAGGCGGCTCCTACTGGAGTGAAGGTGGTGCCGGCAGCAAGGGGATGGAAGGCCCATTCTTGCATGAATCTTGGTGCATTGGGCCTCTAGTATTAAAATAAAAGGGCCAATACCAGCTCATTGGAGTCATTCTTCTCAACAGTATCTGCATTTTAAGGATTATACCCTAAATCCCTTATATTGGTAGGGATGCATCATGGGAGCAGAATGATATGAAATACTGATGTCTTTAAAAAATATATATATTTTATTGATTTGTTACAGAGAAGAAGGGAAAGGGATACAGAGTTAGAAACATCGATGAGAGAGAGACATCGATCAGCTGCCTCCTGCACGCCCCCTCCTGGGGATGTGCCCGAAACTAAGATACATGCCCTTGACCAGAATCGAACCCAGGACCTTTCAATCTGCAGGCCGTTACTCTCTCCACTGAGCCAAACCGGTTTTGGCATACTGATGTCTTATAGTCATTAACACCTTACACATTTGTGAAGAAATTGTTGGAACTGTTTCCTCTCTGCTGTGTAATGGGCCTGAGGTCATTTCAGCTTAGTGTCGCAGCAGCTAGAGAAGAGCAGGGACAAACCATAACCCATGAGGACAAAATAGAGCCTATGTCTGCCTCTCACCACCTCGTACTTGAGTGGCAGGTGACCTGCAGAAGAAACTGGTGCCTTTCACACTAAGAGAAGCTAAGGGAGCTATAGACCTGGCTGTTGGCCATGTCAAGGAGGTGAGCCAGCAGATCAGTAACCAAATGCATGGGCTACAGTGGTACCTGGCACCCACACCTTCAACGTGTGCTTAGGTGCTGCCTCAATCCCACCTTCAGGTTCTCAGGTAAATTTCTCTTGTAGCCAGCGCAACCTGAAATCATGTAGAAAAGGGAATTCTGGGAAACATGACTCAAGCTTAGATTTATACACTACAAAACCACCACTATTTCTAAAGTCATATCAAAAGGTAGCTTTTTAGATCCAGGAGAGATGTTGAAGTGGGGGCAGGGGTGGGACAAAGATGTGAAGAGGTGAGGGGAAGAGCTGAGGGGAGCTTTCTTGGTCATTATCAAGAATGTGTTTATAAAAAAAAAAATAGAAAAGCCAGGTAGACGGGTAAGTATGTATTAAATGGTTATATATCCACATGTTTATAAATACATGTATCCAGAAAGAAAACCTTACAATTGGACCCAAGTTATGTCTGAGGGGTACTGAATGGTATTCAAGGGTTTGTGAGTGCCCCAGCTTCCTCTGGATATCATGGCAACCTCTACCTCATCCCATGGTCCTCTCTCCTTCTGCTTTAAGGGGAAGGAATCCAGGAGAAAAAGGAACAAGTGTGACCTGAAGCACCCCAAAGGCCACAGAGGGGAGCCCCTAAAAACACATTCATCAACTTTCTTCTTTGGCAGAAGCCAGTTCCCAATGTACCAGAATGGAATGGCACAATGATGCTTTACACCACCAAAGGTGTAGGCTTGATTCAAGAAACATTTCCTCTCTGTAGGGGGGGCAGTGGGTGGGGTGAGGTGATAAAAGTTGGTGGAAGGCGATTCTTTCCAAAGTCTAGACCTTGGAGTGGCCCCAGGAGGTGTGGACGTGCTCCATTTTTGTTCTTCTCTCTTTCGTTAAGAAGATCTGTAGTTCAATGGGAACCTTTATCGGTCACGTGTACCCGGGGCTGTTTCTATTTTCATACGGACTGTATGAGGCAATAGTGGTCTCCAAAGCTGTGATACTCAATGACTCTCTCCTGAATCCTTCATGTCCTCCAAGGAATAAGGGAAGGTGGGCCAGGCTATGGGAAATATCCTACCGAGGTTTGTTGAAAATAGTGACTGGCTCCATCTTGGTAGTCTATGAGAACAGCTGCGTGAAAGGAGGGTTGGTGCTGATGAACAGGGAAGTGCCACCGAGATTTTTGTCCCCCAAAGAGTGGCAGCACCTCACCATGTTCGTCCTCCTCGCCCTCAACGGCTGTGTAGATGTCACGAGCAAGAACCTGCTGCCTCAGAGGTGTGTGCTCCTAGAAAAAGGTGCCCTGGTCCTCATCTTCTACGTGCTCCTGATGCTACTGTTGTCACATGTTCAAGACTCAACAGGCGTGGAACTGCAGGTTCATTCTCTACTCATCTTGGTGGTGATCCTGCTGATGCTGGTGTTCACTGCTGAGCTGTGGGCTCCCAACGCATTTCACCTCTCAATGGTCGAGACCTTCCTGTTTCTGATGATGGGCTCCTGGCTGATGCAGGCAGGCTTCATTCTGTACAGACCAGTCACCGGCTACCCGTGGCAGGATGATGACATCAGTGACATCATGTTTGTCACCACCTTCTTCTGCTGGCATGTGATGATCAATGCTTTGTGCCTGTTGGGAATCTATGGTGCTTTGTCCTTTTGGCATCTTTGTTACAGACCCAGGCCGAAGCTGATGGGATCCAAAAAAGCTCCCTATTATACAAACACGGAAGGACCCATCTACCAATTGCTGCCAGAAGGGGAGCAGTCAGAGAAGGATGAGCAGGCTCTTCTGCTCCCAGAGAGCTCACCCTGAGATAGGGCCCAGGCTCCTGTACATTGTCCATACATTCTTCCTTCCTCCTTGTAGGTTCTCTCCGGCGTGTGCATTGTATGCTCTTTGGTCTCCAATGAAGGTAATGGCGAGCATTTAGTCTCTGTCTGCTGGTACATCTCCTGAACTTTTGGTTGCTGAGGAAATGGGAGGGGGCTGAGAAAGGGATGCTTGGGGGGAAAGAGGACCAAGTGAATAGATAAGTGTGCAAGAAAAGCAATAGGAGGGAAGCCTTTGAAGGGAAGAGAGCGAGTCCAGCAGTCATTCCATCTACCAGCTACTTCTCTTGATAGAAGTGATTGCCTTTTATCTGAGGGAATAATGATTTTTTTTTTTTTTTTTTTTACAATTCAACAGTGGAATTATTCATGTCTCATCCTTTAAAAAATAGTGGGTATTTTTGTTTGCTCACCAAAATGGCTCTATCACATGGAGCTAGCATCAACAGAACGTTTGCCTCCTCCCAAAGAAAGTTCTTTAAAAACTGGGTTAATTTCCAATTAGTAAAGTGAGACTACAATAATGCTTTAATACAGTCACATTTCAAATTTGTAAAGCTGAAATTTTTATAGAATCCAAATGTTCAGTATTTTCCCAACTTCATATTTTATTAGTCCTATTCCAGACAAAGCTTACCTAGTTCACCCTTACCACCTCAGCACCTGTAATTTACTAGGTCCTCTCCATGAGCATTGGCAAAATTTCACTCCCTTCTATTTCACAGAAAGCTGTCCCGCAATCACATTTTTAAAAAAATATTTTCTATTGATTTTTTTATAGAGAGGAAGGGAGAGAGATAGAAAGTCAGAAACATCGATGAGAGACATCAATCAACCGCCTCCTGCACACCCCACACTGGAGATGTGCCCACAAGCAAGGTACATGCCCCCGACCAGAATCGAACCTGGGACCTTTCAGTCCGCAGGCTGACACTCTATCCACTGAGCCAAACCGGTCTCGGCCGCAATCACGTTTTTATCATGTTATCTGGTACCCAGCATAAGATCCACTTTCAACCTCCCACCATGGAGCATCCCCAAAGAGGCCTTCTCCACTGTGACTCCTTTGTTCTGGGACTCTTAGACACATTCACTGAACCTACCTTGTTCACTGGCTCATACAGCTGATAGACTTCGCTTGCTCTATTTCTGAAATCCTTCCCCTTGGGAGGCCTTTCCTCACCATCTAAAGTGTAGTCTATATCAAGTTACATACTTTCCTATGTATGAGCCAACTATGTAGCATAGGTGATGCTTAATAAAGACTTGTTTGCTTTCAAAATCTCTGCCTACACGTTTCTTCTAAAAAGTGTTGCCAGACAGGTCAGAAGGTCTGTGAAACTCTGGAAGCCTAAAGCCTAAGTCATCTCCTTCGTCATTTGCCCACTCTCTTCCTCATTCTTGGGATAATAAAATCCACTATTCTGTTTCTGAATCGTTTACTGCACTAATTGTTTTACAATTCTCACAAGCAGTTCTACAAGAAACCTCCAAACAACACTGAGACTCAACAGGGTGACTTGGCCACGTCTTACAGATAGCAAGACAGGAATTCAAGCACAGGTGTGTCTGACTCAAGCCAGTGACTACGTCCTCTGGGTTACCATGATTTTGCTAATGGCAATGGTGAAGGGCGTGATCCTCAAAATGAAATTGTTGAGAGAGAGAGAGAGAGAGAGAGAGAGAGAGAGAGAGAGAGAGAGAGAGAGAATATGAGAATATCTGACTCTCAACTTAAATTTTGGGGCTCAGAACTATGTAAAGGCTGAGGATAAGACTTGTTTGTGACCAAGTTTCCTGATCCTTGCCATTCCCCCTTAACTGTTGATTCCTACACTTTCCTCAATGACCTTTTTTAGAGGGGACCTTCTCTCTCCTCACTTCTGGTACACATTGATGGGAGAAGGCGAAATACCACACGTGCTGCTTGCTGCCCATTTCTAGTCATCTGGCTTAATTTTATAATCATAAATGAGCCTCTGGTAATCAGATGATACCCACAGGATAATACCTATTCAATATCCAGTGTAGGCAACAAATTTACCTGTTACGAATTTACTATATTTGAGATGCAACAGAGAGGCCCTCCCCTTGAAAGCCAGCCAAGAAAACTTCCAACTCTTCAACTTGCAGGAAGACGTGTCATTCTCACAACATTCCACCAGAGGGCACTAGGTTCACACCACTCCAGTGAAGCCTCTAGCTCTCCAACTTGGTAAATAAGTCACTCAAGAAAAGGTTTAAAAATCAGGGGCAGTGGAGTGGGGAGGTAAAGGAGATCAGGAAAAATACAGAACCAGTCTATTGCTCAAGCACCCAGAAAACATGCCCCATGGCTCTTTGTTTTCCATGAAAGTCTGGCATGTGCATGTGAAATACACAGGGATTCACATCAACTGAGGGGATGAGGATGTGGGAGAAGGACCTTTGGACCCAGTTGAGGATATTTTTGGGAAAAGTACCAACTAAAACAAGGGCACACTCTGACGCTGGTAATGTTTTGGTCACACCTTTTTCATAAACTTCAACAATGTTCCCATCCTTCCCAACCATGCTCCCAAAAGATAGATCCATCCACACATTGAGAATAAAGAACCAATTTTATCGGTGAATATCCCAGATTCACAAAACAGTGAAACTGGGGGCCAATTATTGAATACGAAATACGACCTCCCAAAGATCCCTTTAAATGGAACCTTAAAACATCTTTGTTTCTGGTAATCTAGTGGTCCACAAAGAATATAATGCTCACTACATGGAAGGCACTTAAACCCACAAGGTAGGGCTTGGATTAGTCCCGGCCCTTGGGTAGAGATTTCAGTGTTTTAGAGGTGGTAGTTCAGGAATGCACGGTCCACAGCCAGACCCTTCAGAAAGTGAACGAGAGAGTAAGGCTCTCAAGGGAGTTACCCACCGGGAGCAACAGGCTGTGAAATACTGCCCTAAGAGGGCGTCAGCAAGCTACTGACTTAGTGTGGCCTCAGCTTCCTCACCTTTAAGACAGAATAATATGAACATCTAATCCCAGAATGTCACAGCTCTAATTTTCTCAACACCACTTCTTTTCCCATGTTGTTAACTAAGAGGAACTTAATTCTTCCCAACTCTCCAAGCAGTTTCCTACTGAAAACAAGATTTGGGGTGGGGCTCAAAGAGACGCAACCCTTCAGCTGTAACATGGAGTTTGAGAAATCAAGTCTTCACTGTATTCGAATGATTTCAAGGAGCCTTCAACAAAAGCCAGGCTAAAGAAACACAGTTGAGCCAAAACCGGTTTGGCTCAGTGGACAGAGCGTCAGCCTGCGGACTGAAAGGTCCCAGGTTCTATTCCAGTCAAGGGCATGTATCTTGGTTGCGGGCACATCCCCAGTAGGGGCCATGCAGGTTCCTGACTCTCTATCCCTCTCCCTTCCTCTCTGTAAAAAAAAATCCATAAAATATATTTAAAGAAACACAGCTGAGGTTTAAACTTCTCATTTTCTAACCTGAGCTGAAGAATATCAATCAATCGACCCAGCTGGTGTTGCTCAGTGGTTAGAGTGTCAGCCCAAGGACTGAAATGTTGAGGGTTTGAGTCTGGTCCAAGTACATTACCTTGGTTGCGGGCTCCATCCAACCTGTCCTGTTGGGGCATGTGTGGGAGGCAACTCATTTGATGTGTGTCTATCTCTCTCACCCTCCCTTCCTCTCTCTCTACCAGTAAAAATCAATGGGGGAAAAAAATATCCCGGGTTAAAAAAATTAACTAAAAAGAATATCAAACAATCAGAAAGGATATAAGGAACAATTTCTCTGTGCCCAGTGTTAGGTACTGATTAAAGTAAAACCTGGTCTGTCCTCCTTTAATTGTGTAATGAAATTTGAAAGCGTGGCCACCTGCAACTTCTTCCCTAAATGTGGCTTAAGAGTAATGACACGAACTTCCAAGACTGTTCCTTTTTTTCTTTTTGACTTTTAAGATTATACAATGGTCTATTCTTTTGAAAAGAATTGGTATTGATTTATTTAAAAACAAAAATAGTTGACAATTTGGGGTTGGGTTTCCAGGGAGTGTCTGAAGCCGGGGTCTCAGCTGTGTGCTTTTAGCCTGATTAAAGGGTCCTGTCGGATGCCTATTGGAATCATTCAGGTGTGGGGGAACCTCCATTTCTCAGACTACATGTTATGGCTGACGGTTTGGGTCTGTTTGAGCCCTACCCCAAATCTTGTCCCTAAGGAGTGCAAGGCCCTGGGAAGGGCACCTCAAACCTCAAACCGCCAGATTAAGGGCTTCCAACCTGCAGGGTGAGAATGAGTCTTTCAAAAGAGAGAGAAATTGAGATGTGAACTCACAGTAACTCACTCTAGACAAGGCCTTTATTTCAGGCGACAGAGCAACATTGAAGAAATGCGTTTAGTCCCCAGCCATCCTTTGATATGGAACAAAATCTTTACCTAGCCCTCGCTGGTTTGGCTCAGTGGATAGACCCTCGACCCAAGGACTGATGGGTCTAGGGTTCGATTTCAGACAAGAATATGTACCTCTGAGGCCCCAGGTGATCCCCAAGGCAACTAATCGATGAGTCTCTCTCACATGGATGTTTCTCTCTTTCTGTCTTTCCTCCTCCCTTACGCTCTCTAAATATCAATGGGAAAATATCCTCGGGTAAGGATTAGCAATAAATAAATAAAAATAATAAAAAATTGCTCACCCACTCCACCCACCCCTGGGACATACAGACTCTACCTAAGACACAAAAAAACCTCAATTTGAAGCACATTAGTGAATATGTGCTAGATACTGAGTGTACCAAGAGGTAAGAGAGTTCATAGGCTCAAGCATTCTAATGCCCTTTTTTACATGGGGGTGGGGAATGGGGTGGGTGGCCATTTGGGGAAGAAGGGGAAGAAGAACAAAAGGCAGCAGACACAGCAAAGCCAAACTGGATGAAACAGGCTGTTCTACTTTTAACTTCTCCAAAAGTACAGTCTGGGTTTCTGGGGGTGAACCAGTTAGTAACAGGACTTTTTCTTCCCTCATACCTTTTTAAGATTCCCAGTTCAGTCCTTGGACGCCTGTAAGCCCTATTTTAGTTGGTGTAGGTAGGTGTGGAGTGGACCGAGCAGGACAAGGCCTCTTGCTCCTTCCTGAAAGACCCAGCAGTCATGTACTATGTGGCTAGCCCTGACAAAGTATGTCCCTGGTCACATGAATGGCTCAAAGCAAATCCATTTCCATTCTTGGAAAAGCAGCTCCAACCACATGTTCTCCTGGTGCCGCTGTCATATCTGTGTGGCCAACAAACACCACTTATTGAACACTCACCCTGGACACTATTGGGAGTTACAAGATGAATACGCTACTCAGGGTGTTCAGATACCCAGCAAACATTCACAGGACAAAATATGATAGCATAAGCTAAAAAAAAAAAAATACTGCACTTGCTACTATTCCATTTTCTGTTATGTTTGTCATTCCCACCTCAAGTGCTGGATGGAGGTGGTGAGTAGAGTAGGACATCTTGTTTAAAAGGACCTTTTCACTTCCTCCACTCCCCCTCCTCTGAGACTCAAGACTTAACAGAAAGAAATGGAATGAAGACAGCTCACTGTTACCAGGTCTAAGCCCCACTCTCAGATAACTAACGGTGGAGCGAGCATAAGAGAGTTGTACATAATGGGTCGTTATGAGAGAAGAAATAATCCAATCTCTTCAGGTTACATTTTACCCTATAATGGTCATAAACACTATGTTGCAGATACCATGCTAATTTACTTGCAAATGCTGTCACAATTAATCCCTACAATATTTTGTAGGCAAGGAAACTGAGCCTTCACAGGACTAACGAAGGCTTAGTCCTTGTCAAGGCTGTTAAGAGGTAAAGCCCAGACCTGAACCTCAGTTTTTCTGACCTGAAGCCCCTGCTTTCAACAACCACATCGTAAGATTCCAACAGGCAGCACTGAAACTTAACATGGACCCCTTACACTTGCCAGGGCACTTTACCCAGTCCAGACTGTCACCTGTCTGAAACATACCAACAGCCCTTTCTGAGAATGGATGTTGCATCAGTAATTTTAAAGCACTACAGTGTTAAAACACACTCTTGAAGGGGAGGGATGTTGACCAAGAAGCCGCGTTATGTGTTTGTGGTCACAGGCAACACTTCTTTTCCATATTTGTGGTACAAAGAATAACCAAAAGAACAAACTTCTTCCCTTCCTCTTCTAAAGGCACTGAAAACATGCCTTCTTGGTCTTCAAAAAACCTCCGTTTCAAACACTGGGGGCTCCTGAAAGATGCAATGAAGGCCAGATACCCTCAGATGGATTTCAGAGAATCAAAACAGAGAAGGATTAAGTAATAAAACTGGTGCATCTATATCCGTATATATGTGTGTATGTATATGTAGGTATGTATATGTACATACACATACACAATTACATCTGTTGACAAGCATCCATTTCGCGATTGTGTTTGTCTATGCATTTTCTCAACCGTCGCTGCAAGGCTCAGAGGAGAAGGATACTGATTCTCTTTCCAGATTAAAAAGAAAGCACAGCCAAAACTGCTTTGGCTCAGTGGATAGAGTGTTGGCCTGTGGACTGAAGGGTCCCGGGGTTCGATTCCAGTCAAAGGCATGTACCTTGGTTGTGGGCACATCCCCTGTAGGAGGTGTGCAGAAGGCAGCTGATCGATGTTTCTCTCGCATCGATATTTCTAACTCTCTACCCCTCTCCCTTCCACTATGTAAAAAAAAAAAAAAAAAAAAAATCAATAAAATATATTTTAAAAGAAGAAGAAGAAGAAGAAGGCACAATAAATTACCTGAAAAGCAAAACCAGGGAGGATTTGTTTAAGGAATCCTAAATTTTTCTACCTACCCTGGATCTATCTAGACAAAGACTTCCCTTTCCTTTCAGCTGCCCTTGGGGAAGTTTGCACACAGACAATTTCAATCCCGGTGGGCATCTCTAGAGGTCCTCTCTTGAAAACCTGTATTTGCAGACAAGAAAACCTGGGCCCAGAGAGACTGACTTGCTTTCAGGGTAACAGAAGGGGGATCAGACAGGTCCCTAGCTTTGTTCCTACCGCCTCAGCTTCCTCTCTTGTGGATGGTACTACAAACACAGCACGTTGACTATACAGGTGAGCTCCAAGACCACTGGTCATTCACCCAAACCCACCCAGGCCTTACCCCGGGGGGGCCCCTCTCTGTGCTCGGAGCTCTGCACAGGCCCAGGGCCTTCCTGCCTCTGCGCCCCTGGCCCCTCTCCACTTGACACCTGCACGGAGAATGGGCCTGGGGAGCAGAGGGGGGACGGGTCTTTAAAACAAAAGGCAAATTTCTGTTGCGCCGGGTCAGAATTTCCTAAGGGGTCTGCAGTAGGACCTCCTGAAAGACACAAGGACTCTTGCAACTTAATCCAACCTGACGGCTGCAGGGACGGAGGCGGCGTGCGGGCGGGCGGGCGGCGTGCAGCGCGCTTCCAGGGCCCGGTGGGCGCTGCAGGGACGCCCCGCGGTGGCCAGCGGGGAGGCCAGGGCAGGCCGAGTTCTTCCCCGCAGGCACTCGCCCCGCGTGACGCAGCTCGCCCTCCCTCCCTTCCGCCCCACCCCTGCCTGCCTGCCTTCCTCCCCGGCACGGGCGCCCCCTCCCCTCTCCCGCGCTCCTCCCCCCCCAAGGCCTCTTCCCTTTCTTTCTTTCTTTCTTTCCTTCCTTCCCCGGCGCGCTCGCCCCCCTCCCCGGGGGCGCCGCCTGCCGCCCAATGGCCGCGGTGCCCGGGTGCGCATCCGCCGACCCGCCCCGGCTGCCGGCCGCCGGGAGCCAATCAGGGTGCCGGGGACGGCCCCCGGGCCGCCGATAAAGGGTGTGCGGGCAGCCGCCGGCCCCGCAGAGCCGAGGATGGGCGGAGAGCCGAGTGTGTGAGCCGCACTCCCCGTTTGCTCCCTTCTCTCTGCACCTCGCTCTCACGGCCTGCCCGCCCTGCCCCCCGTCCTGCCGCCGGCTCGCCCCCCAGGTAAGCGGGCGCGCCGGTCCTGGGGGTCTCGGGGGCGCGCCCCGCCCCGCGCCTTCCCCCTTCCCGGCCCGTGTCTGCGCGCCCCGCGGGGCCTGGCGCCGCGCGCTCTGGCTGCGGCGGGGCCTGGGTTTGGAGACAGAGGGCGCGCGGGGCCGGGAGGAGGGCGGGGACGTGTTTTGCTGTCGCTCCGGCTGCCCGCGGCCCAAAGCGCCGCCCCTGGAGGTCGCGCCGCGGTGCTGTGCGCGCGGCGGTGAACGGAGTCGCCGGGGGGAAGCCCCCTGCGCGGCCGGCGATCGTCGTGGTCTCGATGCGCTTCTCCTAGCGGCCTCCCGTGGAGGCGTCTCTGGCCGGGTCTGTGCCTAGGTCAGCGCGGGCCGCGGTCCCTTCCCTCGGGGGCCCGCCACTGTGACTGCACAATGGGGCCCCCGGGCTGCGGCGCCGCGGCCGGCTTGGCCAGTGCAGAGGCCTGGCCTGGCCCCGGAGAGAGGCGGCCTCGGCGCGCGCGCGCGGTCCCCCCACCCCAGCCTTGGCCCTCGTAAGGGGTATGGCCCCCACGGCGGCCAGACCCTGAGATTGGGCCGGGCCCGCCCCCCCCCCACCCAGAGGGACGGCGGGGCACCAGCTTTCAGGACAGTTCCGTAGGAAAGGGCAGCTCTCAAAGTGGATTATTCCAACTACCACGGGTGTAGCCCAGGGGCATCCTCCTCCCAGAGGGGCCGACCCTCGGGGAAGGCCGCGAAGCCGCAAGATGACGAGGACCAGGGCTCCATCCCCTCCGACTCGCCCTCCAACTGCTTCGGCTTTGTCGCCTACTCCATGCACCCGGGGGAGAAGTCCCGGGTGAAGGTGAAGACCACGAGCCACCAGCATGCATACTCGGGCGCCTCCTGGTACGACGCCGACCGCTCCGTGACCCCCTCGCTCTCTCCCGCCGCCACTCCGTGCTCCATCCCCTCGCCGTGCCCGGTGCCCTCGCCGCGTTCCACTCCGTCGCCCGTCAAACTCCGCAACATGTTCCAGCCGGACCCGGACAAGGAGGACAGGCACGAACGCCACTCCAAGAAGAGGAGGGCCAAAGAGGCCATCCCCAACGACCCGCCCGACTTCATGTGGCTCGGGTGAGTGTGGAGAGAGAGAGAGAGAGAGAGCCCGGGAGGAGGAGGACCTGGATCATCATCCAGCCAGCGGGCCAAGCTGGGCGGCTGCAGAAACAGCTCCGAAGCGGCGGCGGCAGGACCCTTGCTTGTGTTTCTCCTCCAAACCGGCTCTCCTAGGCACACGCGGTGGCACCAAGTGGATAGCAGTAAACAACCAGGCTGCTGGCCACCAGCTGGTGTCATGGGAAAGTTGCAGAGAAGATCCAGGATCTCCGCCTCCCCCAACCCCCACCCCAGCACTTAGAGCTTCTGGGAGGAGGAAGTGTGTGCTTGATGTCTGGGGAGGAAAGCTGGAGGGAGACTGTGGGTTGTGTAGCTTTTATGGGGAGCTGCTTAAGGGATCAGGGGGATGATGGTTCCTTCTGGACTTAAGGGGCAAGACGTGAGGGTGAGGGTGGGATTGGACACCTACTGAGGCTTCTGGACATGTGTGTGTGTGTAAGTAGGCAAAGGGCGACCTGACGGGCGAGTTCCTCTTCCCCCCAGGGGAAGGGCGAAGATACTGGAAGGAGCCTCTGCTGTTTTCAGCTGGGTAAACATGGACGGTTGCCCGTAGAAACTTTGTCATTGTGCTTCAGAGTTGCCCAAGTCAGAGGAGGAGAACAATATGTTCCCTTTTGAGCCACCCCTGGGCCACCGAAGGGGGGAGGGGGAGGGGAAGGGAGTGGTGGTAGGACCGATTCCTCTTAGGTTTTGTGGCTTCTCAGGGTGCCTCCTTTTCCGAGGTTTTGTGGCAGTTGGCCTGCAGTTTCCAGCGTGCGTCGGCTTTTGAAACCCCTCGTCTTCTTCATTTATAAGTGGGGATCCTCTCCTTCCTTGAAAAGATCTCTAGTGGAATCTCAGCATGTCATTCTCAAACTTACCACCTTCCGACGTGAGAATTTTGGCTTTGACCGATGGAAGTTATGGCAGCGTGCTGCATCTTGGGATCAGCTATTTTTTAATCTTGGTGACTATAGTGACTGCAGCTCTTTTAGGAAGCCACTAGCCTTTTAAGCCTAGCTAACCCCCTTGTTTTATCTTACCTACTATCTAAATGTGAGGCCCCCCCCCCCACTTCCCCCACCTCCCTGCCAAGGTTTGGAGGAATCTTTAAAACAGTTTTTTTTTTTATTGACATGCCCACGAGGATGCCAGGCAAAGGGAGAAGACTCACCCAGACACCATAGCAACCAAGTGGCCGGATTTATTTGTATTAGAAGATCGCATCTGTTCTGTGAATTTGTGTTTCTGAACTTTTTTTGTGTCTTTTGTTTTGGGTTCCCTCCCCTCCTCCCCCAGTGTCATAATGTAAAAATAAATAAATAAAACAATTTCCCTGCCATGGCCACACTGAGAAAAAATAAAGCTTTAGCCCTCGATATTCTAGCTTGTGGAAGCTTATAAGGAGATTTTTGTGTAATATAAGTCTTTAATCCCCTGAAAGCAGAATAATAACTAGACCCTTGAGTGTGTAACTTCCAAAGGGAGGCGTCACCACTCCCTCGGTGACTTCTTGATTTCATTGCCCTTATAGAGCGGTTCCTGTAGAGGATCATTTTGGAATTAGTGTTCCTCATTTATTTTATTTTATTTTTATTTTTTCTCACCAGAACAACTTCCACCATGTCCACCTCGGCGAGTTCCCAGTTGAACAAAGGCATCAAGCAGATGTACATGTCCCTGCCTCAGGGGAATAAAGTCCAAGCTATGTATATCTGGATTGACGGTACTGGAGAAGGACTTAGATGCAAGACTCAGACCCTGGACAGTGAGCCCAAGAGTATAGAAGGTGAGCCGCGTGGGGAGTCTGTGCTGGGTGGGCAACCTGAGACCAAGCCACTGGATTGGGCCTCTTTATTCTGTTTGGAAAGCTTTTCAGACTTCAGTCCCTCAACATTAAGCTCTTTTGCCTCAAAGCACGGCAACAATGGACTCCTTTATTTAAAAGGAAATTTTGTGTGTAAGTCGGTATATATAAGACAAAAAAATAAAGCCTGGTTTGGGGGCATAAAGGGGCTGGGTACTTTGCTGACTTGGGTAGCCTTTTTAGTTGGCTTAAGGCACCCCCGGGAACCCAGTTTGTTAACCAGTGCTCTAATCCGACTGAGACACCTACTTTACAAACTCTTGGAATACTGTTTTGAACTCATATCATTGGGGTTCTGGATGCAAAGTCAACACTCTAAAGTGCTTTCTTAAAAGGACTAGCCATTCATGTGTTTTTACTGGGTGGTACTTTTGGAATTTTTTAAAATATATTTTTGATTTCAGAGAGGCAGGGAGGTGGGGAAGAGAGAGAGAAAGATCAATGATGAAATCATTGATTGGCTGCCTCCTGCACATCCCATACTGGAAACCAAGCCCACAACCCAGGCATGTGTCCCAACCGGGAATCGAACCATGACCTGGTTCATAGGCTAACACTCAACCAATTTCCAAAAGTGGAGCAACACCAGCTGAGCCACTTTTGGAAATTTTTAAATAATCTGATTACTTGTTCCACTAGCAGTCATTATATGAGTTGTAGTCTTTATTTATTTATTTATTTACTTATTTATTTATGGTTTAGAGGAAGCCATAGCCCTCCTTCTTCTAGAAAAAGGGATCAGAGAGCAACTGTCACCTCTTACCTACTTTTAGGGTAGCTGCCTCTTCTGATAATTTGACATTTGAGCGAATGAATGACCGTAATATAAGACATAACATTGCGTACCTGTTATGTGGCAGGTATTAGAAAGACATTGGGGATATAGGTAAGAGTTTGGTCTGTGCCTTCGGAGTACTTGGTCAGCTGGAGAGAGGAATAAACTGGCCTTTAAGCATAGTGGGAAAAGTTGATAAGTGATGTGGGAGCATCCTTGGATAAGTCATCCTGCTGGTCCTTGTTTCCTCATCTATAAAATAAGGACAGACCATAGGCACAGTCAGGGCAGGGGTGATGAATCAGAAAGAAGAAACACATGGTCTAGTGGGGAAATTGATAATGCTTGTTTCTCCTATGTCAGTATTAAATAATGACTGACTGCTGATGTCAGAATAATTTGTCTCCTTGGTGTCTGTTGGTCGTATGTAAGGAAGAAACAACATTCTTAGGTTGATCTCATGACTGTTATTTCTTTAAGGAAGTGATCTAAAGATCTTAGTGTAGGACTCAGAAAGATCTGTAGGGCTATGTACATATGTCACAGTGCATATTAATAGTGGCAGACATACATCACTGACTTTCTAGAAACGAGAGTGTAGATGGATAAGTGAAGGGCTGTGTGCTGCCTGGGAAGCTGCATTTCTAACTTAATTCTCCTCTCTTTTTTTACCCCAGAGTTGCCCGAGTGGAATTTTGATGGCTCTAGTACTATGCAGTCTGAAGGTTCCAACAGTGACATGTATCTCGTTCCTGTTGCCATGTTTCGGGACCCTTTCCGCAAGGACCCCAACAAGCTGGTGTTCTGTGAAGTCTTCAAGTACAACCATAAACCTGCAGGTGTGTATGGATAGATGTGGATACCCCCACCCCAATTAATGAATAGAATAAAGGGGGAAGATATTGCCACATTAGTAATGGGAAGACTAGACTGTCTGGGAATGGTTCAGGAGCCTAGGGGGTTGGACGAGCATCTCTCCACCTTGAACTTCCTCATTCAAAGCGGTAAAGTGGGCCACTCTCCCATGGTCTCCTGTTGGTTGCATAAGATTGAATTCTTCTAAATCTGTTTGCTGGTGGAGTCTCCCTGTGACACGGTCCGGACTGTCTGCCTGTGGATTTTAAGAACGTGGTTCTGAAGTTAGAATGTTGGGTTTTGATTTTGGGATCTGCCACTTCTTAGCTATGAACTTGGGCAAGTTATTTATCCCCTACCCTTCATTTCCATGATTTAAAAATGAGGAATAAAAAATCTATCTCCTAAAGTCGTTTGAAGAATTAAATGAGTTCATATGTGCAAATCATTGAGAACAGTTTGGCATCAGCTGTGGGTTGCTCTGTCTCATTCCAGACCCCTTGTTTTCTTTCTTGTCTGTCCATGGACTAAACCGTTCATTGATAGCATACATTTGCCTCGAGGTTTGCTGTAACTGCACCTTTTGGGTTTCCTCTGGCAAGCCAGTTGTTCCCAGTGCTCAGCTGTTCATCTTTTTAAACTCAGCTGAAATCTCCCTTCTGTATAGTCTCTTGCTGCCCTGTGGCATTGAGACTTTTTGGCACGTCCCTGAGTGACTCTAGGCCCTCATGTCTTTGTTCTGAGAGACCGCATCATTGTGGGCAAGGGCGTGAGCCCTGATGCCAAGACAGCCACGGGTTTCCTGGCTCTGCTGCCCGCCTTGTAGTAACCTGGGCAGGCCACCCAACATCCCTGAGCCTCCTTTTCTCACCAGTAAAGGTGGAGGTGTACAATACCCTTCTCAGCGCGGTTATGAAGACTCGGTTGCGAATTTTCTTAACATAGACCTCTTAAAATGGGTCCTGGGGCATATAGTTAAGCAGCAGTCAGTAACATCTGTATTTACTTGTTTTAAAGTTCCCATCTAGCTTAGAAATTGTTTCCGGTTGAGCTCATTTCATTGTTAAATTTTTTTGTGTGTGTGTGCTATCCAATTCTATATATCTCAACACTAAATCTTCTCACCTGAAATGAATGCAAGGCTCCCAATGCACAAGTAATTCAATAAAAAGCGTCGATTTGGCTCTGAATGCCCAAGAAACTAGGAATAGGTCTGGCCGTAGAAGCGGCTGTCTTGTGAATAGACAGTTGAAGTGCCTGGCACTGGGTCCTCAGGAGGTGGCCAGCATGCTGATAAGGTGACACTTGTGCTTTCCTGGAACCACTGTCATGTGACTTGATTAGAACAAATTGGGGGGGAACCTCCCTACAAGCATCTCCCATTTTCCTCTTTTACGCCAATGGGGCCCTGAAAGGTAAACAGGGCCTGTTTAGCTTTTACTCAACACTTTGGCTGCGTGGATTCAGAAGAACTTTTTTCCTCATCAGCACCAAGATTCAGTGTATTTGCCCAGACCTCCCTAAATTTGCCCAGACCTCCCTAAAGGATTGTTGACTCTTTTTTTTTTTTTCTAGAGACCAATTTAAGACATACCTGCAAACGAATAATGGACATGGTGAGCAATCAGCATCCCTGGTTTGGAATGGAGCAGGAATATACGCTCATGGGCACAGATGGGCACCCTTTCGGTTGGCCTTCCAATGGCTTCCCTGGACCCCAAGGTAAGGCTCCTGGGTGAGAGGTGAACTTGCTCCTCCCTGGCTGTTTAGTTGATGAGGATTTTCCCCGGAAGTGGCAGTGACTCCTTATGGATCAGAAAGCTATGGGAGTGTCCCTGAGACTGGCTGGAGTAATACTTTGTCCTCACATTACCCAGACCCAAACATGGATGTTTGACCATCCATACTGGGGGGGAAACCTTTGGCTCCACTGAGGAGCCCCCTGTTCTGCTGTCCCCACCCCCCCACCCCTCCCACCCCCCCCCCCAGACAGGGATAGTGATTCCGGAGAGCCGGTGTTAGAGCTTTCTGATTGCTGACCTCGCGCTATGCATGTTAGGTGGAAAGGGGTCTTCTGGATTTCCTCTCGACATTTCGTCTTCGTGCCTCTGCAGGTCCATACTACTGTGGCGTGGGTGCAGACAAAGCCTACGGCAGGGACATTGTGGAGGCTCACTACCGGGCCTGCTTGTACGCTGGCATCAAGATCGGAGGGACAAATGCCGAGGTCATGCCCGCCCAGGTAAATGGCTCTGGTCTGCTGCTTTCCCCATCCTTAGGCAAGTAGGGACTTTTTGGTAGCGAGGGCTGCTGATGCTCTCACCTCCTTAACCTGAAATCTAAAAGGCGGGTGGACTAGAGGTGATGAGAAGAAGAGTGGGTTTCAGAGCTTCTTTCTGAGTGGGGTGAGCAGTTGGCTTTATAGTCAAGGCCACCCTTCTTGTTTTCTAGTGGGAATTCCAAATAGGACCCTGTGAAGGAATCGAGATGGGAGATCAACTCTGGGTGGCCCGTTTCATCTTGCACCGAGTGTGTGAAGACTTTGGAGTGATAGCAACCTTTGATCCCAAGCCCATTCCTGGAAACTGGAATGGTGCAGGCTGCCACACCAACTTCAGCACCAAGGCCATGCGAGAGGAGAACGGTCTGAAGTGAGTGCCTTCTCCTGCTGTGGCCACCTCATTTCTGGGCAAGACTTGTCAGGGACGTGATGTGTTGGGGATGAGCAAGCCAGACTTGTTAGTTCGGACCTTAGCTTTTGCCACGTGGCTTCAAGAACTCTTCTAGTTCTGTGGTTCTGTTCCTATTTGAAAGGTGTTAGAATTACTCCAGGAATAGAATTTCAAGGGGTAGTGATAGGGAAAGTTGACATGGATAAAAATGGCCTTTGAAAACCTTTAATATGAACTAAATTAGTAACAGTACAAGCGTATGAATGAACTTGATGCTTATGGGTGAAAGTCTGGGATCTTTTCATTCAACAAGTATCATGTATTTGGATGTCTGACACTATTCATGTGTGGACAGGCCAGGAACGAGGCGAGTATTTAGTCTGCGAGAGCCATGTTGAGGTGAATTGGAAACTGGGAAAAGTCTTAGAATAAGTCACTCCATTGTTGAATCCATACCTGCTCCTGCCCCTGAAGGACAGATTTCCTGGGGACAGGTGGACGGGCCCTCATCTTTTTTGTTTTCTTTAGGTACATTGAGGAGTCCATCGAGAGGCTGAGCAGGCGGCACCAGTACCACATCCGAGCCTATGACCCCAAGGGGGGCCGGGACAATGCCCGGCGCCTCACCGGATTCCACGAAACCTCCAACATCAACGACTTCTCCGCCGGCGTGGCCAACCGTAGCGCCAGCATCCGCATTCCCCGGGCTGTGGGCCAGGAGAAGAAGGGGTACTTTGAAGACCGGCGCCCCTCTGCCAACTGTGACCCCTTCGCAGTGACAGAAGCCCTCATCCGCACGTGTCTTCTCAACGAAACTGGCGACGAGCCCTTCCAGTACAAGAACTAAGCGGACTAGACGTGCCAGCCATCCAGCTCCTTCTAATTACTTCTCCATCCCGCTCCCACTCTCACCACCCCTCAGTTGTCATAACAAATGTAACTCAAAGGGCAGAATATCAAGGTCTTTTTTTATTCTTCATGCCCAGCTAATATCTCTTGCTTTCTTTGGCCAGGTTAGAAGGGTCAAGTTCTTATTCTCTTACACACACACACACACACACCCTTTTTTCCCCTATCACTGAAGCTTTCTAGTGTGTTAGTGGGGAGGGGGGGTGGGGAGACATAACCACTGCTTCACTTAATCAGGTGTTTGTCCAACAGGCGTAGCTATCTGGACAGTGAGCATAGTATTTGTGAAGGGAGGGGGAGGACCTTTTTCTTTTTCGAGGTAGCTGAAGGGGGTAGGAGCGCTGGGCTTGCTCTGTGATTGTTTAGATACTCCCTTTGGTTGGGGAAGAGCCATAAAAGGTTATAAGCAGCTTTCTAATGAAAGTGAGAATTAGGAAAAGTGGGGAGCAGCAGGCAGGAAGCCAGCTGTGACCCCTTCCTTCGCAGTGACCTTGCTTCCCTGGCCTGGGGGCTGAGGGTCCTTCCTGGAAGGCAAGCTCAGCATAACGGAACGGGATGGGGAGCCCTACTACCTTCGAAGAGAAAGTTCTCATTGCTTGGTCCTCCGTTTGTAACACAAATCAGAGTAGTATTTTTATATTTAAATGCAAAAACAAAAAAATTATATATATGGGTGTGCAGATATGTGTGCTTTTTTTTTTTCTAAATGAGAGAAACCATTCTGGTCACCGGGAGCCAAGTTTGGGGCGAGAAGTCTGGTTTAGAAAGAAGGCGCTCCTTTTGAGGGGGGTTGAGGGTGGCAGTGCTTGAGAAGTTGGCTGTTAGGGGCCATTAAACCCTCACTTACCATTTAAGGGTTTCTCTGTGCCCTGCCTGCCTGCCCTTCTGGACAGGGGTTGGCTAACAGCAGGAGCAAATAGCAGCAGACAGACACCCGAGCCCCATGGCTTTGGTTTATAAAGACACACGTATGCACAGGGGTTTTAGAAATATGAGTTGGCTGGTCAACTTGAGCATGTATGTTACTGACAAGGGGGTATTGGGTTATTTTCTTGGGGACTAGCATGTCACTAAAGCAGGCCTTTTGATATATTAAAAAAAAAAACTTTTTTAAAGCAAAACCAGTTTAGATTTTAATCATATTTGTAGGGATTTGAAGTCTCTGACAGAATTGCTTGTTTGCTTCCACTGCCTCCTCCCTGTCCCCTCCTAGAGGGGACGAGGGACGGGATTGGGGTTAAACACTTGTAATTTTGTATTCTGGTGTCTGTTCTGAGTGTGAAATATTCCTTTTTGTTCGTTAAGATTTTGAGGAGTTATTTTTTTCTTTTATAATAAAAAACAAACCCCACCTTCATCCCTACTGTTCCTGGCTGTTTTTGTGTTGGCTGGGGCAGCAAGCTGGCTGTGGTTTTAGTTTTTTTTTTTGCCATGACGACTTCTCATTACCATGTACAGTATGTTCAGGGTTAGATAACTCCTCGTTGTAAACAAACTGTTAACTGCCCAGAGCAGCCCTAAATCAACCTAACATATCTTCTGACTTGATTCTTTTAAATCCCTTTGTGCCATTTAATTCCCTCCCCTGCCAAAATGGGAGAGGGGGTGGAGGGGACATAAGTATTTAAGAGGCCAAATAAGTTCAAGTTTACCTGTTCTTGGAATTAAACATCGAGTCATATTGCTGAGCAACTCTTCCTCGTTCTTTTGGGTATTTGGCATCTCTGGATTGAGGCATAGTCTCAGCCCCTAGAGACTTACAATAGGGTACAACCCTCCACCCCAAACCCCTGGCCTCAGCTAGTCTCTGACCTACCATGTTGTAACATTGTTTTGAACCACTCCTCTGCCTTAATTTTATAGCAGCCTGAAGTATCTGTGTTATTAACTTGTCTCGATTTCATCCTCTGCCCAGCTGCCAGTGATTCATCTAAATGGCAAATATTGACCACGTTGCTACCCTGGTTAAAGCCTTCCGAGGCTGGGTGTGCTCAGGGCCAGCCAGCCCGTAGACGCCCTGGATGGGCCTTCCCTTGCTCTAGACCAGGGAGCCGCCTATGATTCCCCAAAAGCTCATGGTACACCTCTGTGTCCTTGCTCTTGGTCCATTTACCTGGCTCATTCCTGCCTTAGTTTCATTTCTACATCAGCCTGGGAAGGAGCTCTCTCCTGCTCCACAGTGTTGCACGCATAATTTCTAGCAAAACCACTTATTCATCCAACACTTGAATAGCTAAGGTGTCTGGTATTGTGGCCAGTAGTAATCACCTCACTTGGTTCATATTACTGTTTTTAAAGGTAGTGTCCTCAGTCAGTTTAGAGTTAACTGGGGCCTGTTACAGCAAATAAATGACAGTTTTCTTTGGGCAGGTGCCTATTTTGCTCTAGTCTTCGGTATTTTTATTTATTTATTTATTTTTAGATTTTTCTAGGATGGTTGGTTCCTGGCCCAATTTGATTTTCCAAGTAGGATGGGTGATCGTGCCTTAGGTGTTTGCTCAGTATAGTCCCAGTTTGCACCTACTGTTTCAGCATGATTATTAAGAGTGCCCCTTATCAGTGTTTTCCTGGTTTGACCGATAAATTATGTGGTGATTCTTATTTCAACTGAAGCTCTTCAGCTTCTCTTCAGCTGGGTCAGCCATGCAGCTCTTGGGGTATACTCTGCACAGTGCAAGTACTAGATTGAGGTAATGACTTGAGCACTTTGATTTTTTTTGCTCATTGAAACCAATTCCCTGACGAAGATTACATGACAAAAGAATTCTAGGGTAATATGATCACAATTTAGGTGGAAACAAGGAGGGGATTTCCTTCTCTACCCGCCTGCCTAGAATTAGATTTGACCTGCAGGTCACAATGCAATTCTCTTGTATTTCAAAGGTGTTTTTTATAGCTCATTTAACAGACACTGGGTTACATGATAACTTTATCAGTGAGATTAAACAATGACAGCCAAGCCTTCAGCTTAAAGAGACAGAGGCCAATATTCACGAAGGGAACTCTCCCATGTTAAACGTGGAGAGCTCCCTTCATTTCATCCTGCCAGTCAGAGAAGACAGGCCTTCCTGACTGCACAAGCTAACAGGAATGCCAGGGATTGGAAGTTTCTAAGCAAATATTTGGCTCCTAAGCAAGCATTTGGTTCTGGGGCTTCACCAATCTCATCAAAGGCTGCTCTTAGAGAATTCCTGCTACTGCTCAGCCCTTTTACCAATAAGGCGCAGAGTCTGCAAAGTAACTTGCTATCCCAAAGAAAGCTCCCCACACAATAGAACTTTCTGACAACTTCATGAAGGCAGGAATCCTGCTTTAGCTCTCTCAGGACTGTATCCCCAGACCTGTCAGATTGCCTGCGGTGCTTGCTTAGTAAATTATTGTTCAGCGTCAGATTTATGAGCTCTACGCCTGCAACCAACTCTATCGGGGGGCATCAAACCCTCATGAGGTCTTAGTGGTTTGGCTGTGTTTTAACCCCAGTCATGGCACTAAGCAAAGTTCTGTTTTACTGAGCGTTTAATGACTCTGCTGACGAGGTTAATTCTGGTTGAAGGTGTGCTGCCACGAGCCTCGTGTTGCTTTATGAGTTATAACTAATATAAAGTGGCAATTCATCATGTAATTCCAGAGGCTTCAGGTAAATTGCTACTGTAAACAGTTTGAGCCGATCAGAGCCCTGCCATTTTATAGCTTTTAGTTCAATCACCAACACTCATTTTTTAAAATGTCATATTTGCGCCCAGTGGGTAGAGGAGCATCAGCCTGCAGACTGAAGGGTCCCAGGTTCAATTCCGGTTAAGGGCATGTACCTTCGTTGTGGGCACATCCCTAGGAGGGGGTGTGCAGGAGGCAGCTGATCGATGTTTCTCATCAATGTTTCTAACTCGATATCCCTCTCCCTTCCTCTCTGTAAAAAAAAGCAATAAAATATATTAAAAATGTCATATTTGAGACCATCTGGCATGGCTCAGTGGTTGAGCATCAACTTATGAACCAGGTCACAGTTCGATTCCCAGTCAGGGCGCATGCTCAGGTTTCAGGCTCCAATCCCCAGTGTGGGGTGTGCAGGAGGCAGCCGATCAATGATTCTCATCATATCTATCTCTCCCTTCCTCTCTGAAATCAATAACAATATATTTTTAGGCCATGTTTGATTTCATAATATTCAGATAAATGCTCATACACATATGTACAATATAAGTATATTTAGGTGTATACACACACACACACACACACACACACACAATAGGTACATAATACAGGTATCCTACATACGTGTTTTTCAAGGATATAGTATCTTATACAGGAGAAAGGAACTTAGTAATATCTCTTCCAGAAGCTGTACACAAAAACGAATTCTTTGGGTTGAGAAGCCGTTACTAGGAACAAGGAGATGGAACATAGAAGTTATGATTACTGTTAAACCATGGCTCTACTGCCAATCCTTTCTAACTCTGCCCTTCCCAGGACTTTATAGACAGGACGTTCTTGGGCACTGTCAACTATGTGTCTATAATTCATTTATCAGAGCCCCTCTGATAAGGGGTTGGATGACATCCTAGTCCCAGTGTCCATGCACTTCCTGTTATCATTTGATTAATTGCTTTTATAAGTGGCTGGGACCTCAGCAAGTTGTCCCTTTTCGCACGGGTCTCCGTTGGAGTTACTGGCATTGTCTTGAGATTGTAACTCGCCTCAGCTTGCTCAGCTCCTCCACCTTATGGCCTAGTCAGCAGACCTACTGACTTCAATAAAAATTCAGAATAACTGCTTCCTTGTGACCATTATACTGCTCTATAGACATTAAATGGAAAAGGCATTCAAGATACTCCAAATTTAATAAATAAAATGGGGGCCAGCTAAGCCCTATGGTTGGTGTTTTCCCAAAAGCATATGAATGAAGAGGTCAAGTGAATGGAAATTCTTCCTTTTCGTGTCTCTACTCCTCCTATTGCTGCTGGAGAGGTACACCTGTGGGAATCCTCCGTGGTTTGTGTGGTTCTTGGGCCACTGCTGAAATAAGCATTTTCAGAAACCCCCACTGGAGGATGAGAGGTGGTAGAAGATTTTTTTAAAATATATTTTATTGATTTTTTACAGAGAGGAAGGGAGAGGGATAGAGAGCTAGAAACATCGATGAGAGAGACATGGATCAGCCACCTCCTGCACACTCCCCACTGGGGATGTGCCCGCAACCAGGATACATGCCCTTGAACAGAATCGAACCTGGGACCTCTCAGTCCACAGGCTGACGCTCTATCCACTGAGCCTGGGCTCTGCCAGCAGGCTAAGGCATCCCAAGGCAGTTGCTGGGCTTGGAGGCCACAGGGGCATAGGCTGGTAGAAGATTTTATTGGCATGGTTATAACGTCCCATTTCCCCTAAGCCAATGCTGAAAGAGGGACATTGGGTGTGCAATAGAGTCAGCAACAAGGCCAACACCCATGGTTTCTGTTCCATGTTGCAGACAAGTGTGGTTTAGCATTCAGGCCAGATTCAAGACCATGAATCCATGTGTGAAATCCAACATGGTGGTGCGCCACATGTGAACAGGGGAGCACCTCCTCCCCCATCCCCCCCCCTCCGCCCTGCCCCATGCAGCAGAGGTCTTAAGAGGGCCCAGGACCCTGGAGACAAGAGTAAGAAGAGCTGAACTTTGGGAAGTTTACATATTTAGATTTTGAACTCTTGCAGTGGCCATGCCCATCCTGGCCAATTACCTGTTCCCAGGTGTGTCTGATGGGTAATTAGCCTCCCAAAGATTTCTATATTCTTGCCACAGCAATCCCAGGAGGAAACCTGGGGGTGGGGGGCACTTTAACATTTCTGCCTTAATAATCAGGATCTGGACCCAGGGACATCACCCTGGGGACAATGTTAAAATAAGTCACTTCTAGAAGTATGAACATAGTTGTATGTCCCTGCCCTTTTGCCTACACAACTATTGAAAAACCAATAAGCATTTGCCAAGGATATACAGGAGAAAGGAACTTAGAAAGCTCCAGAACCAATGGACAGAGACTTGCCCCATCCAATCAGAACTGCACGGTTGCCGAGGCCGGTTTGACTCAGTGGATAGAACATCAGCTTGCGGACCACTAAATGAATGGGGCTACTGCAAAGTTTTTAGGAGCGTGCTAAGAATTTCATAGGTAGTCACCGAGGGTGGAAGGAATGGAAGATTCTTGCTCTAGTCCTCACATTATGTAACCATTGAGTCTCTCTTTACCAACACCCACTCCCTCCCTTGTCTCTGACATGTTTTCCCCCCCCTTTGCCTTTGAAGGGATTGGAAAGCTCCAGAACCTAGTGACTTGGTCTCAAGGGAGACTTACATACACTTGGTGCACTTGGAACACGTAAGCCCTCTCCTGCTGATCCGCCTTGCAAAGAGTCCAAGAAGCTGAGAGGTGCCAAGCACCAGGTGTTTTCTTTTCACCCTGGTTTTGCCCAGCCTGGCATGGCAGGCAGCAGAGCTATTTTGCTTTTATAAGCCATATTATATAACTAAGATCCTGAACAGCGATGCTGAGCCAACTTAGAGGTCATAACAGAGTGGGAGGGGAAGAACAATCAAAGAAATGGAGAGAGACTAGGAAAGAGAGCAAGGAAGGAGAAGGAGAAGGGAGAGAGAGAAAAAAA